>JAPDSC010094764.1:17129-41533 GCA_026290005.1 Latrodectus geometricus | reverse complement strand
GGTCATTTATAGGGTCTAAATAATGATTACAAAAAGCTAGAATGACTTGTTTAATGTAGGAATATCAGATTTCAATTTACTGTTTAATATGCTAACCATAAATTTATATTACATTATTTGTAAATTAAAATTTTTTTATACAATGTTTTTATAACAACATAGTTGAAACCTTTCATAAGGGCTTATAGTTAAAAAAATATTTCTACATGTATAACTAAATCCAATGTCATGACAATCTATTTAGAGCCCAAGACCTACAGTGCTCACATCTGTTTTCATGAGCCAAGGTCCCAGACTGTGGGTGGGAAAAATATAGTCCCTGTCAGCAGTCCCTGTATAAGCAGCCTAATGCGAAACCCCCAATGTTAAATTCCCAAGAATATTTGATTTTCAATTTATAGACCCACTGAAAGGGTGAAAGACCAAATAGACCTTGTATTTCTTTATATAAAATAAAAATTAATAATATAATAAAAATATTTAAAGAAATACTGTATATAAAGTTTAATCCATCCAAATTATATTTAAAAGTGTCACCCAACTAGAAATCTGCGAGCTGGTTAAGTTTGAAAATAAAGACTCGTGGGGAAAAAAATTCGTTGATTTTTTTTCACAAAATAAAATTAGTTTTGTTTCATATCTCATTCTGGAGTTCATTTTTTCATGCTGCACTTTTTGCAAGCTACTTAGTATGTCACTGCCACTTATGTTTTCAGTGGAATATTGATAAAAATCTTGAAACAGACCTCTGTAGATGATATGACATTATTGCATATTTGTCAGAATGATACGTTCTATGAATTTTCACTGGGTGTGTCTTGTCAATATTTGTATCTTAATTCATCCATCAAATATGTATGATAAACATCAATTTAACAAGATGGGCTGTGATGCATATATTATTATTATACATGATTGGAAACTAATAAAAAAATCTGAAAAATATTTTTCCGTATTGACATGATAAATTAGATCTGAAATAACTGTATTTGACCTTGTTAACGAGCTGTCTAATTTACTTCTCCGATAAAATATTGATAAATAATATAAATATTTTTCTGATTTATTATCTGAATGTTAAAAATGTTACATGCATGTAAATGTGATTATAAGCAATAATACGCTTTAAGCAATACGAGAAATAAAATGTGAGAAAATGCACTTGATAGCTTATTCTGTTACGTTTCAACATTAAATATATATAACTTACATAACAATAAATTTCATGGTATTTTAAAAATTAATGTTTTCACAACTACCTTTTTTTTACATTTTACAACAACAAATTTGAATAAATACCTAATAGAGATTTATTCAAATTTAAATGCAATTTAGGCAATAACTTGGTTAATAATTAAGTATAAAAAATAAGTGTAAAAATTTGCAATGTTTTATTTTGAAATTAGTTTTTTGATTTTCATAAGCCAATTTGATGAAAATAGAGTTAGTTTTTGCAATAACGATTATTATACATGAGTTAGAAACCAATAACACATTAAGCAAAAACAAAAATTTGTTATTACTGGCAATTTTAGTAAGTGTGGTATGTTGTTTGTCAATAATTAAAGTTTATAGACACTTTCAAGCAATACATGAAAGAAAAATTCATATTCCTGAACATGAAATAAGATTTTAAAAAATTAAATATTTTATATAAGGAAACAAGCTGTGTTTCCGGATTAGAAGAAGTTTCGTATGATTTTTCCTTCAAAAAATGAAAACTATAATGAGAATAACATATTAAAATACTTTTTTTTTTGCCTCAAAACATGAAGAAAAGGAAATTTTTAATTATAATACAAGACTGTAATTTATGATCCAAAATATTAAAAAAAAATATAATTTAGTAATACAATATTTAATTGGACAGAAATTTAAATTTATGTTAAATTTAAGAGTGAGATATTTTTAGAATTCAAAATAAAAATCTTGAATTAATGTGAATTGATTGCTATTGACTATAAAGGGGTAAGAGACATTTTTCAATCTTGATGATCTTTAAATATGAAGTAAAACATTTTTTGATCTAAGATTTAAATCATTTTGTTTCCAGGATTATCAATTTAGTGTGCATGTTTGGGATATTCTTGCAAATAATGAGGAAATACTAATTAAGTATTTAAAAAAAATTGCATCGTGAGCCCATCCTGACTTACTTTTCACTCAGCTTAGTAGACAGTCTTATAGAGAAAGACTCTAAATTACTACCATCTTAATGTTTCATTTTATCTTTTGATAATGAAGACTTTCAGATATTAACTATAACTCTCATGCATATGCGGAAAAGAGAATATTTATTTTCTATTTTCAACAGTGTCTGCAGCTACAGAATCAGAAGATATTCCTTAAAATAGCGCTATTAACCACCCGGAAACAACAATCTCAAGGCCAAAACATTTTTGAAAAAATACATAATTTAATCCCTATTTAACTACATATCAAAATTACGCGTTAAAAAAACAATGTAATCAATCACATTTTAAGAGAAATCTTACTAAGACCCTCAGAGATTTATAATTTAAATCAAACATGAAATTAATTACGATATGTGTTGCTGATTTGTTGAAAAAATTATTTTTTAGACACTTATAATTGCAAGTATAATAACATGAGAAATTTGCTTATAATCGTCAATGGAAAAAACAAAACATATTTAAATACCTTTTGAAAATAAAAATATTTAAGTTAGATGACAGTGAGATTGCTTAAATAATGAAAAGAAACTATTTTCCTTTCGTTTTTTCTGTGTGAAAAAACCATTTCATTTTCGTGTTTTCTGTATAAAAGAAACGTAAGTAAAATAAGAAACTATTAAAATTATTTAAATATTTGTAAAGAATGGAATTTTTTTAATAGACTGTTAAAATTTTCCAAGTTGTAGTATTCGCATTGTTCTAAAATATTATCACATGTGGACGGAAAGCCTATTATATTATTTGTTCTTTTTTCATCTATAACACTTTACTTAATTATCTTTATTTTTTCGATAAGCATATAATGTATTGTTATTCAAACTAAATGTAGTTAATATTGCATATAAATGGCTAAATTAAAATTTTATATGGTGTTAATGAATGAAAGTATTTATCCAAACTTTTTTTTTCTATCGTAAAAAGAAAAATAAAGTTATACCAGTTTATTATTTATAGAAATATATTCTAATGGTATATCATTATTATATATATTATTAGAAGCAAAAAATATTCTTGATCGGAATGTTTTAAATTGCAAATTTCTTTTTTGCTAAAATGCTTTCATAATTACATAGAATTATTTTAAGCTTTGATGAAAAGCGTTAATGAGAAAGTCAAATAAGCTCCAATAAAATAGAAATTAATTCGATGTAAATATAACATTAACAAAATAAATTTTAAATATCAGTTAGTAATAGAAAATATCATGACTGAAATTAGATAAGAAAAATGGGTGCTGCATTATTATTTTGACATATGTCAAGAATGTATACTCTTGAATATAACTTAAATATGGACTTTTTATATGCGAAATATCAGATAACAATACTTAAGCCGCAACCATTGAAAGAAATTTTATTTTTTGGAGTTGTCAGATAGGAAAATAATTATCTTTTAATAATTGTAATCATACTCTTTTCAAAATATAGTAATTCAAATGTCATGTGCAGGTTCTTAGCATAACCTCACATGACATTCGAATTACTGTATTTTGCTTAGAGCTAGTATAATGCTAAGAGCCGTATTACTCCTTTATTACTTTCAATATATATTCTATACAGTTCTACATTTTCAACATCTTACTAAATGAAAAGTTCTTCTTCAATATCCTCTCACATAATTGAAAACGAAAATTTTTTACAATTCTTGTGATTTTTCTTTTATATTTGCTTTTTATGTAATAATAGAACCCTCTATTGATGAAATATCAACTTATTTTATTCTGTAACACATCAACTGAATGTTTGATAAAACATTTCATTTAAATCTATGATATTAAAGAAGAACTACATTGCAATCAGTGTTATTTTAACCAATTTCATTTATATAGCGTGAAGAACAACACGGTGATTTAGCGAAATATTTTATTAAAAGGTTATATTTCTTAAATCAAGTTTTTTACTCTGATTTTTATGCAAATATTTCCTTTGATTGGGTTTATCAAAAGATACTCAATAATTTTTGATAAAATTATGCAGCTATTCTAATTTCTTTCTGTCTTCTTTACTCATTGTAAACAAATGTTAAAATGCTTATAAAGACACCAATTTCTGGAACTAGTTCCGATATTTTTCATTTTAGGTAACAGTAGTTATCGTTAAGTTATTGTGTGTCATCATAATAAGTAAGCAAGCTAACGATTGTTTGCTCTGAACGTCTCTTTAAGAATTTGTCGTGGGTTTGATTATTGTTACAGACATGGTTGTCTGTTGTGTTTCACAAACAACTTAAAATTGTAGCTCCATGTCGAATTAAACTTGGTATGTAAAATGTGATCCTAAATTGATAATCAAATACATCAACAAGTAAAAATAATTTTTTTTAGTAAAGTTAAATATATTTTCACAACAAGTAAAAATTATTTTTTTACTTGTTGTGAAAATATTAAGTAAAAATATTTTTTACTTACAATTTTTTTATATTTCTTTGATTGAAATTTATTTAATTTATCCTTTTAAATTATTTTATATCTATACGCGACATAGATAAATATGAGAATTCTATCAATTAATTAGTTTTACTTCTTTTAGTTGTCAGAAAAATACATCTCTTTTGAACATACGTTTTGTATCAGATCTGTTTCACACAATATATGAGTAAAACTATAAACTGAAGAGGATAACAAATTTTTTTTCAAAAGTTTACAAGAGTCTCCTTCAAATAGATTTTTTTTTTATTTTCTCACAGTAAAAGAAAAAAAAACAATTCAGTGTGATTTCTTACATTCCGGAAAAACGATTTGTGCAGTTGAGGGAAAAATCGTTCATTAATTTCAGTAAACTGTTTTGGAGGGTATGATAAGAATGATAATTTTTTTAAGCTAAAACTCACTATTTTTATTTAAAATTTCATTAAAATAAAATTATGTAAGCTTAAGTTGAAAAAAAATTCTTAGAGATGTTGAGAAATATATTTGAATGTAAATAGTATTTATTTCAGAGTTAAAGTAATTTGGTTTATTTAGTTTTTATATATATTTTTTGAAGAGAGACATTCCTATATGAAGCAGAATTATGAAACTTTAGGTAATCCACTTATGTTAGTTTTTATATATTTTCAATGTAGTTAACACACATTGACCATCCCTCTAGTCATCTTCTTGATTTTTGTTATAATAGATTAAGCACACAAACTATGATGAAGGTTAATTTGTGGTATTTTGATTTTTACCATTGCGACATTCAAAGACGCTATGAGGGAGCAACGCTCCTCGTAGGAAAGCAAGTAGAAAATTTTAGATAGGCCTATTTATATTTCTGTAAAGTCTTTTGAACCCTGCTTTCAGACTTAGGACAACTTTCAATATTGAAAACTGAACAAACATTCTGAGATTAATAGTATAATTTGTATTTCAAACAGTAGAAATGAATTTCAAAAACACAACTTTAAGAAATTCCAATATTGATTTCAATGGATTTCAATGAAATCATGATGTTTAGTTCAATTAAGATATCAGATATATTATGAATAAAAGAAATAACAATATTGTCAAAATAAGCGACGATTTTCGGCTACAATTCAATTTTTGTTTCTACAAAAACGTAACTCAAAACAACTATGTGGGCTTACATTGCAATTTATGCTTCATTAAAATACTTTTTTTATTATGTGAAAAATAAATACATTATTTCATATTATAAATGAAAATTTAACTACTAATGTGTAATGATCATTAATAAAATATTTCTTAGCTATGTCAGAATATTATAATTTTATGATAATTCAAAAATTGAACTCCAATTTCCTTATATTATTGTAAAAATAGAGTCATCTGTTACGTTATCCTGATTATACATTCATATTCAAATTAATTTTCATTATATCAATATAAGAAAAATAAATGTATTTAGTTTTATTAATCACATACTTCATTTGAAATCAGCTGTAAAATGAAAGCCACTAAGTAAATGAAATGATTTTATGTTTAAATGATAACTAATAATTTCATATAAGTACTTACACTATAGTTTAGTAAATTATAATTACTTATAGAATTCTAGCTCTATTACTACTTACACTAGATTTTACAAATAAAGTTGTATTTATGTACATTTTTAAATGTACACTATTTCTTTTAACATAGAGATTTCTGAATTTCCCCAGATAAATTTTTTTTGATTTATAATAAAATTAAATTTTGACCTTAAATAATGTTAATATTTAGCATGTGATCTCAAGCGTCCAAGAAGTAGCTAGGTAACAGGCTTTATGAGTTTGAAATGTATTGATGGGGAAAAATTATTTCCGAAACGATACTAGATATACCACTTAAAAAGTAATAACGCATTTCGTTTAATAAACATGTATTATTTTATTGGAAGGATTAAAAATATTTAACAATATTTAGTCAAAAAAATAGCGTTTCACTTAGATTCCAAAGTTATCGATTTCATAACTGTTTTTTTTATAAATAATAATAATAAATTACACTACTTTAAAAGTAATAGTTTTCAAGTACTTTATTTATATCAATAATTGTGAATTTCAGATTATTTGCATAGGACATTTACATTTAAAAATACGAATGCAAAGGCAGTCGCTTATTTGCAGTATCCATGGAAATACCATAAACATTGTTCTTTTCACCAATATTGCATTGTCAAAGGCCCTATCACTGTCTTTCGCACAGTTTGAATTTGAATCTGAATCATTGTGAATTAAATACTGTAAACAGTGGATCGACTGGATAAATTATTAAAAACCATTATGGCTCTTGTACATGTATCGCGCTTGCCTTTTGACTGAAGCATGATTTTCAGGGTCGACCAAAAATTCATTTTCTCACGAAAAAGAAAAAAGAGAACAGAAGTTGTTTTAGACTCTTTGTAAAATATTTGTTATAAGCTCAATGACTTCATAGGCTTAATTATTAAGCCTATGAAGGGAGAATCGTAACCACTCATAGTCTCTGGTGCTCTAATGTAGCATAATATGTACAAAGTTAACTCATTAAAATAAAAAAATATTTCTTTGTTGTATAGTCTTTTATTATTTTTTATTTTTATCTACATAAATAAAGTGTTATGAATGAAAATTTAATGCTATTAATTTTACTGTACTCATTGTTGAATTCAATTTTCATGAAATAATTAATTAACATAGATATATGAGAGCATTGTCATAATTTTACTAATTTATTTTACGAAACTATAGTTTAAAATATCACGCACGTTTTATTTATATAAATGTATTACTTTTATTTGTATTATTAGTGGTTCAGTAAAATTCCATTAATTAAAGTAACATTTTTAAAATAGTTTCATAATTTAATTGCATGAAAATTCTGAAGTAAAGTAAAAGAACGAAACCTTCTCAAACCAAAGGGTCTCTAAATAAAAAAAACAAAATATTTTGTTCCGTTTCGTGATTTATTCTAGATAAGGGAGAAAAAACTAAAAATTTCTAGCGAGTGAAGACCGTTATATCTATGTCTTGAGGCGTATACAAATTTTGAATTCATGCATCTAACACTTATATCAATCCCAAATTTGTTCCATCACAAAAATAAATAGGAATTTCTTTTTAGGTACAGTCACAGTGTGTAGAAATGATGAAAGTGTGTAGAAATAGTAGAAATGATGAAAACAATAATCACAATTTTTAAAGTCTTTTAGCATAGATTTTCACTTATAAGCAAATAAATGACAAAATTGGTAAAAGATATTTCATTTTGTATTAAAGAAATCAGATAAATATTTGAATTAAAAATTTTGAAGAATATTTGAGAAAAATTTAGAAAAGGAAACATATTTCTACAAGAAATACAACATAATGTTTGCGATGTGATTTCAAAAAAAAATTCATGTGATGAAATCCCAATTACATTGGATTCAGAACGGATATATTATGTTAAAAATTAAAAAAAAATAATTATATTTATGTTTAATGAATTAAAAACAAATAATTAAGTTTTTAAGATACCTTAAATAATTGCTTGGTTATTTTTTTTATTAGGATATATTAAATTGAAAATCAGTTTCATAGATCTTGAGATAATCCACTTACCAATAATTCTGTAGCTTCTATGAAAATTATAAATAAATTATTTAATGCCCATATTATTAAAACACAATTGCTAAATTTAAAGAATACACCAATTATACAGAAGATTCTGTGAAATTTAGTTTTTTTATTTTTTTATTTTATGTTCATAAGTTATCAAAGGGCTGATAAAACTTTAAGTTATAAGGATGACGTTATTAATATTATATTTTATAGATACAAGTTGTTGTTTCAAATTTAATTCTTATGTCATATATATATTGCTTGTATTTTTCATGCTTATGTTTTTATTGTATTTTTCTTATTTATGTTTATGCATGAATTTTTCACAAATGATAGCATTGTATTTTTGTAAACATTGCAAGTGATTGACTTTTAAAATATTATGAAAATTAAATCATAAAAATGTTAACTCTTTTTAATATACTTTAAAAATAATTTAAAACAAATTTTAATTTTTTAAAAATAATTATTGTAATTGTGTAAACATTCTATGTAAAGTCCATTTCTAAGCTAAAGAAAAATCTAACTATCAAATGGAATAACTAAATATATTAGAAATGAGGGAAGCAAAAACTAATCAAGGTTTATATTTCTTAAGTAAAGATAATCTAATTTATAAAATAAGTAGCTAACTTATCGGAATGAAATATCATTAAAATTGAAGCATATAAAATAATAAAAACAATATTTTCATGACTTTAAACTTGTAAACATTTTTTATTCAATTTGATATCCTTATTTGTATGCAGAATATAAATAATTCGTCAACAAAATATAAAATATAAATTCATTTATACGCAAATTATTTCCTGAAATGTTACTAAGATATTTTACATTTCCGTTCCCTAAAAAATTCTATTTCCTTTCATGTATGTTCGGAAATTGTATACAAATTACATATTCTATAAGTAAATTAATTACTCCTAAAATATATCCCAATTTTATTACATTGTAAGTTATCCTCTATAATGAAGAAGGGGCATGAAGAAATTTATATCACTATAATAAAAACTATATTTTAATGATACAAAATTCAATAAAATCTATACAATTTTATAAATTCTATAAAATTTTATTCTACAATAAAGAAAAAATTGAAAAGACGTCGCAGTTTCCTCGATTATGATGTATGTGTGCCAATTTCTTCTTCTCATATTTCTTCTCTTTCATATCTTTTCTTTACAAAAAATTTAATTTCTTTTAGTTCTACAAAATTTTTATTTCTTTTAAAATATCATAATTTGTTAAATGAAATAAATTCCATACTCTTAATATTTTTCATTTTTTTAACATTCTGACTTTTGGTAATAAATGAAATAATAAGGAATCGGAAAAAAAATGCTTCATTCGTATGAAAAAATTGATATCAACTCTTTTTTCATACCTTTCAATGAAATATTTTTGAAAGGATGTTACATTATCAATCATGAAATTGAAAAGTTATCACCCTCAAATATAATTTATATCTTTAGAAATTTATTTTTTATTTAAAAGAGAAAGGAAGCTTCCAATTATTTCATAAATCTGCCGTTAAGTCAATTAACTTCTGAAAAGATTTTAAGTATTTAATATTTTTTTCAATAGTTAATTTAATTTAATTAACTATCTTTGAAAAAAACCTCTTTTTAAACTAATTATCTTTGAAAAACACTTAAAGCTTCACTTTTTCATAAGTACTTCTTTAGGTCATAAAAATTTGTTTTATTCAAAGCACATGATGTGTTTAAACTATATGAAAATTTTAATTTAAGTACAATTTTTTCCAAAAGAGATATTTATATCAACATTTATTTAAAAAATTCTAAACTTAATTGAATGCTAACAAATACTTAATGAACTTCAATTAGATGTCATTTTTAATTTTATTTAATTTAATTAATTTCTAAATTAATAAGTGAAAATTTTAGCTGAATGATAATTAATTTTTTTTAGCTAATTACAATGCTTTTCTAATTAACACTCGATGAAAAAAAAAGTTTTGAGACCAGATATTTTTTCTTTAATCTCTTGTACAGCTATGCTCGTGTTAACAGTTACATGGACCTCAGGGGGTAACGTGATCTAATAAAATACAAGGTCATGATGGGAAAAAAATTTCACTTTCAAATATGCACGCATCTTTTTTTTTCTTTCCTTCCCTTTCTTTTTTTTTTTTTACTTTTTTATGGCCATCTACCTGACTGTAAGGTTTGATTGAGGTAGGATGGGAATGTGAGTATTTCTGTGATTTTTTTTATGAAGGTCGCTTCGAGTTTTCGAGTATTGATGACGTCATGGGGGCGGCGACTGCGTCGCATGGCAGCTTCGGGAGAATGCGCGCCCGGCTACCTCACATACACCGAAGTTCGTAATCCCGCTGACACCGTTATACTGTCGCCTGCTTCTTCGCGAAACACAACACGTTGTTTCCGCGGCAAAGGTGAAGTCACGTTGGAGTTATTCGGAAAGTGCGATAAAAAATGCCTCGTATAACTGGAATATACCTGTGATTTTGCAACCTTCTTTAAAAAGTTTTTAAAGAAAATATCCCTTCGTTGGTTAAAAAGAAACTTTTTTTCCGGTTCAATCGAAACACGTGGGTGGAAACAACAGGTGTTTACATATGGTTTTATGATTTTTTACCCATAATTTTTACTTTTTTAATTATATAATGGAGTTTTATAGGTGATGTCACCTTCAAAATTCATCAATTTATTTATAACCAATTAAAAAATGTGAAAAAAACTATAATTATTTAATTGTTCAAAATATAAGGATATTTTATATTCCAATACAGTTATAAATAAACCAATAGAAGCTAATAATAATCTGAAGAATCCAGTCAGAAGTTTATAGTAATAGCTAAATATTGTGGATAAATAGCTTTCCATGAATAGAAATGTAATGTCAGTGCGATGAAATATATTTTTAACTAAAACCTTATAATTAATGTATTTTCCAAACTTTATTAATTTTTTACTATACTGTGTAATACGAACTCGAAGATAAAATTATTATAAATAAATAGTGATCAAAGAAAGAAAGTTTTGAAACAATATCACGAACACCAATCTATTAATCAGTGTTAAACTATAATATAAAAATACTAGATATATGTAGGCATTAACTTTTAAATCTAAATTATCAACTGAATCATATATATTTTAATATGCACAATTTTAAGATTTTTTGCTTAAAATTGAGGTAAAACTTTTTAAAAAAAATTTATTATGGAAGTAAAGTAGGTCTCAGATCTATTTCTTTATTAAAAGCTAAATTACCAGCCTCAAAAATGTTTCAGAGTTTAATTAAAAGTTTTCACTTCTTGATTGTATAAAAAAATCTTCGAAGGAAAACATGTTGACGTGTAGATACTGGAGTTTATGGACTCAAAACTTCTCGAGCGTCAGTTCCTGCAGAGAAGTTCTACAAGTGTCTCTTTTATTGAATGGTGCAAATCTCCCCTGGTGAGGCACTCACTTAGTGGTTGCACTTTAATCAGAATATAACAAATCATGCTCTCATCGCCTCAAAGACAACTTCGCAGTGAATGCTGGCATGCTCATCCAACATTTTTTAGAAAATGTGCTACTGCCAGAAAACGAACATCTCGGTGCAGAATGTCACTGAAATGCTTCTTTATTGTTTTCATTCTAATCAGATTCGACGTGTCATGTGAAACTTTCACTGTGGGTTACTTGACGAATATCCATGGGAGAGAGAATCCTCAGAAACAAGGTTTGGTGATTTCTGGAGCGATATCTTATGCCCTGGATGTTGTGAACAACAATTCCTCCTTCCTTAAAGGCCACAAATTGCGATTGATATACAATGATACCGAAGGTGATACTTTACTTGGTACACGAATTATTATTCAGCAGTGGAGAGAAGGTGCTATTGCCTTCTTTGGACCAGAGGACTCTTGTGGAATTGAAGCCACTGTCGCGGCATCTCTGAACTTACCCATGATATCATATGTAAGTAGATTTTATTAGTATTTTCCTTAAAAATTAAAAGCATATCTTAAATAATATTTTTGAATAAGTAATCTCAATTTAACTATAGTTAAAATAATTTTGATACTGTTAATAAGAAATTAATTATTGAAATTCATATTTATAAAATTTTATTCATGTGAAATGCTTACTTGCGAGATTCTTTTTCTGAGGCACAAACTGCTGTAACTCAGCGCCAATAGTAATTTTTATTTTTTCATCATTTTCCTGTTGGATGACTCGTTAAATGGGTCGAATGATGTATCTTTTAATTGAAGAATATTTGTATTCATGAAATTCTACATAAAGTTCTTGAACCAATTCTTGGATTAATATTATTTTCTTAAAATATAATGAAAATAAGAGGTAGACATTCATTTTTATAAAATATATATTTTATAAAAATCAAGTATTTAAATTGGAAAGTTGTATATAATACCTATCACATGCATTTAATTTATATATATATCCCATTGGGCTCCTTTATTTAAAGTTTTATACGATATACGGGTTTTTGAATTTTATTTGCCTTCAGAAAAATATTATTTTAGACTAAAATATTACTTTTCTGAAGTCAAATAATATTAAATGAGTGGCATTTTTCTAACATGTGCATATCATTTTTCTTCGGATTATTATAAATTCATAATTTATAAACTAAGTTATTACTAAGTAGTTATCGCATGACCTTTTATACTAGATCGTCAATTTCTAAGGATACAATAATCAAATCTTTCAAAGAACATATAATTGTGGTTATAAAATTTATTCAAAAGTTTAATTAAAAACTTAATATAATATTAGAGAACGAGATTTCAAATTTATACTAAGGAAAGAAAATGTTAATAGAAAATTATTTGTTGAAATGTTATAAAAATACCTTAAATTAATCAAATTATTTTAAAGTATCTATTTAAATCATTAACTATAAATGTTTCTCAATTGTTTTTAATTTTGAATATTTCTAATTGTTTTTAGAAATATTTATTTTACCAGAAAATGTTTTGTAATCATGATGTAGGAAAGCAATATATGAAATGAATTATATTTTGCTTGCATATTTTTGTCATGACTATAGTTTATTTTTTTTTTTAAATGGGATATTTTTTCTGACACGAAGCTTAAAATATATGCATTTTTAAATAACAATAAAATAAAATTTGTAAATTGTTTTTGTAGAAAAAAATAAAGTTAAACACTAAAATAATATAAGATTTTTCATTTCAAGAATTATATATTGATATCGCTCAGGCAAATTTGCTTAGTTGTCATTTTATTTAGGCGTTTTCATTGAATATGTCACTAAAATAAAATTTAGAAATAATATGATGCACTTCCTAGTTGCAATTCATTTTTTTATTATTAAATCCGTGAAAATATCTATTTTTGGCACATTTTGAACCATAAGATTCATAAAAATGTTCTTGGCAAACTGAGTATTTGAAAAGAAAATATTAAATAAAATTACATTACATTACATTTTCTTAGAAGAAGTCAAAAATTTGTAATTTGGTACAGATACACTCCAAAATTTAAATTATTTTTCTACATTAAATTATTAACCTTTTTATTTTAAAAATACTACAATAAATTCATAAAACAAATAGAATACCGATGAATAAATGAAGTTAATTTTGAATTATTCCTATGATCCAGTTATCTTTATGTTTGACAGTTGTAACTAATTATCTTTTTAAGAAATTTTAAATATTTAAATTTTAAGTCAATACATATTGTGTCATACATATTTATATCCAAATTAGTACAAATGATTTTCCTAAGCATACTTTGTGTTATGTAAGCTAAAATAATTTTATCAGATAATTAAAAACTGCTGACATGTGTGAAACCATGTCAGGCTGCAGAGGAAATGCAATGAATCATATAGCTGGTTCAATTAAATACTAATCCAAATATTTAAAATTAAAAAAAATGTATAATACCTAGCTTTATAGTATAAACCTTCAACCAAACTGCATCCATATTTCTTAAAATGATCATCATTTTTATGAGAAATATTGGCATACATGTAATGTTTACTAATAACTTAAATAAATAAGTATAACAGTAGATTAGATTATAATTTACACACATCATAGAATACAAAAACCATTCTATATATGCAAAACCATAATTTTTAATTTTATTAAAAGCAATATATGCATGAATAATGTGTTTGTATAAATTTATTGCAATAAAAGTATAAGATAGCAAATTATCACTAATAATAAAATATTAATTACCAAATGAAATAAGCATGCATCTAAATGCATTTCATATTGAGAGGAAAAATTTATTGATAAATTAAGATAGTTATATGTTTGAAATTATAAGTGTTAAAAAACAAAAACAATAAATTTAGACAAGAACGTAACTCAAATGTTTAATCTTATCAAATGTGAAACAAAAAATTTTTAAAGTATTGAAAATACTATAACAATTGTTAATATTTTTTTGATATCTATTTGGAGATAAAATTAGTAAAACTCTGTGCAACGAAAAACTCTTATTTTTTCTACCTACTTCTGACTATATTTCTGTTGAAAGCTTAGTGAATTTTCGTTAATAAATCTTGTTTTTCTTTCCAATAAATGCCATTTTCTTCATAAGTTTCGATAATAAAGAGTAATCAAGAGATATTTCGGCAGAATCGATTTGCTGTAGATTGCTTTCGTCAAAGCAATATTAGAGCAGATTGTTCCGTTCTTGAACTCATAGTAGCATAATTAAATTTAAGTAGTATATTTTTCACATATTTTAATGATGACGTTATTGGTAAGACATGAAAAAGGAAGCTGAAATAGAAGACCAAGTATTTTTTCTTAATTTATTTTACTTTGAACAAACTGTCTTATGCCAGTGTTAAAGTAGTTAGCACTATTATCATAAATGCATTTACAATGCAAATTATATATATATATATATATATATATATGTGTGTGTGTGTGTGTGTGTTTTAATTACAATAAAATTACTCGAAATCAGTTCCTGCATTTAAATAAGTTTGAGTAACTTGTTTTAATTATATGAAAAAGAAATTGAAACATTGATGTTATTTTTACATTATAACCTTTTAAATGTATGTTTTACCCAAATATGTGCAGTGTTCATCCTTTGCAACAGATGAATACGACTCATTATTAATGAAAAGTATTTATTAATCAGAAGCAACAAGAAGCCGAGATAATGAAAGTAAATTACATTGGTTTCCAGCTTTGTAAATGATTTTCTTTGTGGTGCCAAAGTTTAACAAATAAAATGTTGAAAATTTAATTTTCTGTATATAGCATTTCTTGTAAAGAATCACGCTAAAATTTAAAAGCCTAGATGTGATTGAGTTTTTTATTAACAATAAAATGGACCCTGTTTTTAAGGAGTAATTTGTTGAGTTCTTATAGATATCAGACTAATGACTGAAATCGTTATTACTATGATTTCTTTGATTTCAGTTATGCTAATATTGCATATGTCGTTATCAGCTTAATTTATTTTCAAAGATCAATGTCAACTAATTTTTGGAAGATAACAGTATCAAAAGAATAATATTAAAAAACCTACATAATTGCTAGAGAGAACAGACGTGACCACTACATATCTTAGGCTATCTTGTGTTAGACTGGAAAGTTATCCATAATTCTCCATTTTTTGTATCGGAGTTCATCAAAGTTAACAGTTCCATTGATCTGGTATAGTTAAGTATGATTAAACAGGAGATTAGAGGCAACAGCATATATACACTATTTTAAAATAAAGAATTGGAGAGGAATTAATGATTACTCAAAAATTATAACATTAGACTAAGTAAAACTGAAAAAAATTGCATTATTCAATATGCAAAAGAATGTTTCATAAAAGGCTCACATTTTAATAATCATTTACAAAATATTAAAACATTTTATATTTTAAAATATTAAAAAGTTCTTGCAATTAATATTTATTAAAATATTTATATTTTAGATTTTTATTAGGCTATTGAAATCAAAACTAAGAGTACTTAATACCTGCCGGTAAAAGACCGAATTAATTAAAACTTAATATAATATTAAAATTAAATATTATATTAAATGAGATGCCCGTGATTAAAAATAAATATAATATTTTTATACAAATAATAATAAAAATAAATATTTGTGAAACTTCAAGATACTTAAAGTATAACTTATCAAATTTATTACTATTGCAAAATCACTTAACATGTATCATTGTCTCCCATGCATCAAAAGTGCTTGACATTAGATATTAAAAATAAATATGTAATTAAACTACAAAAGAATAAATTTCATAACTATAAATCAACAAAAAAAAACATGAAATATATAAACATATTCATCCTGAAAGATATTTAATCATTGGATGATATCTTTTGTTCGACAATTTTAACTGTAAAGGATTTATCAATGTAATTCCTTCATGTGACTTCCTTTAAGAGTGTTTTTGGAGACAATCAACTTTTAAAAGGAAATGCATAAACATTTGCCACAGTGGTTGTATTTTTGAGACTAAAACAAATTGTATGTCAAATGCAACTATTCATTCATTTTTATTTCATTAAAATTTAAAATCATTAAGCATTTTTAAACACTTCAATCTGAAATATGTTGATAAATAGTTAGTGATATATATTTACCCAAAATTATTAATTTACTATTTGTTGAAGTATTAAATTAATAATTTTCGAAGAATATTAATTTAATATTATTTGTTATTTGTATTAAGTTAATTCTATTTTTTGATACCTGTTTTAATAAATTTCTGCTGCATCGAAATAGTGAAAAAATAAGTTTTAATTTCTTGTGTCCAAGATAGAGAAGTTTTTTAATTTCTTTGAATTTTATAAAAGTTTATAAACATTTGTAGGTTGTCATAGTGAATTGTTCAAATATATTATTATAAATTTTCTGAAAATATTTTCAATCGATAAGCACAGAGTAACCAGAAGAGATATCATTAGTTTCTAATTTGGCTATTAAATTGTGTTTAAACGGTGAAGCACGTACAGATATAAAAAAATGCAATGTACGTAATCTCATCAGTCTAATTTACGTGCTTTACTTTTAAATGTGTTCATTATTCATCTTGTTCAAGATATCTGTATTAATATTATATTTCACAAATATTTTGTGCCGGTGAATCTCGTTATTAAATTACTTTGAAGTTATGAAAAAAGAGTGACTCTTTATTTTTGTAACAGAGAATGTTAGTAATAAATAATGTATATCTTAAGAATATTTCCTACGCAATTCTAAGATATAAACTGCGATACATACTAAGTCTGTGTACAGACTGCTGTAATTTGGAGTTAAACTAGTTTAAATTATTCCTTTTTATTATATTAATGGACATCATTTAGTGGGAGACGTGAAAAGATTTTAAATTACTGCTGTCAAGCAGATTATAGAATTAAATTTATCTTTTGCCAGAACTAAATGTCGTGAATATATCCTACGTTCTAAATTTAGAAACATGGATGTAAAAAGGACACCAATCTTACATGAGCACCACAGCTTATATTACAAAAAGTCTGCAATTTCATTTTTAAGTTTACATAACTGCAAACAAGCCAAACCAGAATATGACAAAAACACAAGTAATTTGCGCCCTAGGCAATGTCTATCTAAAACGCACTGAAATTTTTGTTTATGGAAAAGGGTGTTTGAAAATGTTCATGCATATCTAAATGAATAATTATTACCAGTGCTTAAAAAGAATTTCTTTTATAAATTATAGGCTCTAAATTCTTAGATTAAATTGTTTTATTTGGATAAGCGTTTGCAATTCTTAAAACTATTGCTGGCTTATTGTAATCATTGCCAATAATTGAAATTATTCTTAAAATAATTATGCAAAATTAATATTTGTGTAAGTAGGAAATATATTTATATAAGCACATGAAACATAAATTTTTAAATATTTTAAAGGTGAAAAATAATGCCAGAAAAGAAAAAAAATATGCTAAAAGGTTTAACATTTCCTTCGCATGATTGTTTTACAACTAAACTTTTCTGTATCATCAGATTTCTTATTTTCTTAATGCTATATATTTACTGTTTTAAAATACTTGCTATTTCACATTCCATAATAAAACATATACATTGAATATGATTTTCACGAGATTACTTAACATATTTCTTGTGATTGCAAAATAAATAAATAAATCTGTCCAAGTCAATTTTATTAAATAATTCATTATGTAATCTAAGATTAAGCAAATAAATTCTAAAATGCATATAATTTA
The DNA here is from genome assembly GCA_026290005.1 of Latrodectus geometricus. Classification (NCBI taxonomy): domain Eukaryota; kingdom Metazoa; phylum Arthropoda; class Arachnida; order Araneae; family Theridiidae; genus Latrodectus; species Latrodectus geometricus. The sequence goes on along the minus strand of JAPDSC010094764.1, from coordinate 23,126 downwards.
TGAATATAAGGAAGCAATATTAAGGAAATCTAATTTGCTTTGAATCATTAAACAGAACAAGATTTATATAGCTACTTATTTTATCAAATGTTTTTAGAAAAATATGAATTTTTTTAGAAAAATCCATAAAATAAATATTTTAAAGTATGTTGCAATATTGTTATCAATGTTTCACGTTACTTTATTGGAAATCAAATAATTTTTCTATTTTATTTTAAGGCTTCATTTTTGTTTGCTTTGTTGAAAAAATAGCCTATCCTAATATAATTATCATAAAGGTTTTTTTTATTTTATTTTTTTTTAAGAATAACTTTAGATTAAATCTTGATATTGTTATTATATCATGATTGTATGATTGTATAATAGTGTAAAATACTGATTTCTTTCAACTAGAACTAATTATGTTTAATACATTTTTGAACATTTCTAACGCCTTGAAGCTTATTAATGAAGTTGAAAGCCATCATAGAAAATATTTTTTATGTTTTCAAAAAACTTTCTATAATATATAAATTTAAAAACAAAATTGTACTAGAATTATGTTAGATTTAATTTATCTTTTAATCAATAGTTTTTAAATAACAAGTAATATAATTTTAAACAGAGAAGTTTTTTGATTAAAAAAAATATAGGTTAAAACTTGTAAAATACTTCAATATTTAGATTTTGAAGTGAAATTATTAAATTTAGTTTTAATGGCCAAATTTAAGGATTTTAAGGATTTCGATTTTGAATATAACATCGCTTTATTTAACATAATACAGGCAGATGTTATATTCACAATCATATACGCTTATAAAATTTCGAAATTAAAAGTTAAATATTATAGATTTCTTAATTTATAAGGAGTTAAACCTACATAGGTAAAAATAAGTAATTTATTTATGACTAGTAGTATGAAAAAAATTTTATTATAAACATGAATATGATATTTTGATTTTTTATTTTCTTACATGCATTCTTACACATTTTAAATGAATTCTAAAGTAAAAATAAAAGATTAAATTTTAAAATAAGGTAACTTTTGATTAAAATAAAATTATCTTATTTTAATCTATCAGATCAAAATAAGATAACATGATTGCTAATTTACAAATAAGTATTTGTAAAACAAAATTAGGAACCTCTTTTTGTTAGATGGTTGTTCACTGTACATCGAGTGCAAAATTTTTCTTAATGAGTAAAATTCTGGTTTAGCAAAGATCTTTTAATTAATAAAAAAAGCTTAATTTAGGCTTCTATATAATATAACGAGGGGGAATAAAATTAATTTATCAATTAATTTTTCTTAAAATAATACTCAAAAATAATTATATAAAATACTTACTCTCCATGCATTACCAAAAATCTAGATGAAAAAAAATATTGCAATTAAAAGCAGATTTTTCTTCGAATGCATGATTTACAATTTTGCCACCATTTGTTATTCAAATAGCATAAACATGCGTCTCATTAAGCAGCACAGCAAGAGAAAAAAGAACTTCATTAATTATAATTAGTCAAAGTTATAATCACCTCGACATGATTTTAATTGCAAGAATAAAAGAACTAGATTAAATAATATACAATTTTAACACATAAATTAAATTTTCTAAATAAGAGTAAAAACAATTATAGTTTTCTTCCCTTGTAAAGTATTGTAATAGATGATTTTAAAGAAATCCTTAAAAATTTCTTTAAATGAGAATAAGGATATTTCATTTTTTATTAGAAATATGGGCTTAAAATAATTTCAAAATGCAATAAATATTTTAATTGGAAATGCATGAAAATATTTTGAAACGATCTGCTTGTTAACAAGATATTAACTAGCAGATTCATATTTAAACTAAATTTAACTAGATGAATGTAGTCACGTTTGTCAAATATTGTTATCAATTTGTTGGTTATTATAATGTAAATCCTTTATTGGCTATTCCTTTATTATTATAGATTATTTCCAGCTGGAAGTAAGATTTTTCAGCATTTTTATTAGGAAATTCATGAAACTAACTAACTTTAAATCTTTTTATATAAGAAACCTTCAATTTTAGAACTTTACTCTAGATTACAGAATAGTATGTAAAAACCGTATGTTTGTATCTTAGATGTATTTAAGGAAATTTTTGGGATATAATTTTGATATTAAAACTTTTAATATTTGACATCTTTTGTTTCCCTCAAATTGCTGTGTAAAAGATTTATAAAGTGTGTGTGTTTTTTCTTAATTTTTATAATTACATTGATATTATTATAAATTACATTTTCCAATTGATAAAAATTAATATAATATAAATATATTGCATTTTAATAAACTTGTATTTCCGAATATATAGAAATGAAATATTAGTAAATTAAAGGAATATATATATTAATAAAATATTTCAAAGGCTCTGAGTTTCAGTTCTTAAACTTTTTATTAAAAGCTGAAATTATAATTTCCTCAGCAAAACATATATTGTGCTTCATAATGCATATAGTTTTAAGGAATAATTACTTACTTATAAATCACCAGCTCAAATGAATTATTGCAAGATTATTGTATCTCATTTTTAAAATCATATATTAGGATTGCAGTTTTTATTAATCATTTAAATGTTTTCAAACAATGTTGCAAGAAACTAAGAAAAAGTTGACTACAACATTACAAAATAAATTGATTCTTCAATGGCTTGTATTCTTTCGTAAGCCCGAACGTGGTTATAAAGCTCTGACTTTGACAAAGATAAATGAATATTATTGCAGACCCATTTAGCTTAATCTGTATTAATAGTTAAGTAAGTTGTAGTTAGTTTGCAACTAACTTCTACCTTTATTTAATGTATTTTCACATAATATTTCAATATTCTTATAAAAATGCAAGCTCAAAAATAAATCCTATTTTTTTTCACATATAATTATTGTGTGTAGATATATAATCTGTTGATAAAAGAAATATTCTGATATCAAAATAACTACCATATTTTATTTAGCTGAAATTAAAAAAAATAATTACATTTTTAATTACCTTAAAGAAAGTCTATTGATAATACAATAAAGAAAATGTTATCACATTTCTTAATTTAAATTGGGCTCCAATTTAAATTTTTAAATATCAACCTCAGAAAAAAGGATTATAAAGCATTATTTTAAATGAATATATATAAAAGAAAATGATGTCATAATATTTCTAAAATTATTATTGAAATATTTTTTCATTTATTTGATTTATGAAAAGAAATTTAAATAGAATGATTTCTGTAGGTTACTTTTGTCATTTTTTTTCTTTTCTTGCTTAGATTTTTCTAATTTTAGAACTTTGTGGGCAAAAAATAGGAAACTAAATTGTATTGAAATTTAAAATAAGAGCTTCATATATTTTTTCCTCTCTATAATTTTTTCTCTGATAAATGTTTCATGAAATACAAAATAGATTTGATTTTATATGCATTTATGTTACAATAATAATTAGCATATAAATTCAAAGAAAAAATTATTTGCCAAAAACCGCATGACAATTATTTGGCTTTTTTTTCTGAGATACATATTGTGAGAAGGAATCAAAATATGTAGCTTTTCCCAATCTTTTTCTCATCATAATTATCAAAATGACTATCTTAGTACATCCCAAGGATCGGGCAGAAAAACACGTTCACCTAAATTATGGCTTGTGATGATCCGGACGTGACAAATGTTTGATCCTTTGAGCCCTTGAAACTGAATACATTGCTGAACGTGTAATTGGGCTAGTATGCTTGGAACCATTTGACTTTTCGCTTCTTATTTAGACGCTGGCATCGATAATTAATGTTGTAACAAATGAAGATTTGTTAACAAACACATGTAATTTTAAGTTTCATTTATGATAAATTGTCTTACCATAAATATAAGTCACAATAATGAAATGTTATTGCAATTTTTTATTCATTGGATGACTATTTTGGAAATTTTAAGCATAGGTCAATGAAATGTAAAAATGAATCTATCGAGTAGATAACAAAACACATGTATAATTATTTGATAAAGATGCAGATGTAATTAGTAGATGATCTCTAATAACTAATAAGTTATGTACCAGAGAATTAAATATAACTGATTAGTTATTTGAGAAAAATCTGACAAAAATTATCATTCATTCTTACCAACAAAATTATGAAGCATATCAGATAGTTATTTCTTAAATCTCATAGACGATATCAACATTGATATCTTTCACTAAATGTTATTTAGTTTTAACGCAAAGCTACCACAAAGCAGGAATAAACCGAGATATATGTATTTGTACATGTTGCTCTATAGACACATAAAATAAAACTAAAATCAAATTAACTTTTGATAACAATACATTTACTATATTATGAATGAAGAAGTTGAATCAATGTTTGATAAAACCCGTTTATGTATTTGATTTTAAATTTCAACATATATAAAATGTACATTTCTAAACTAGTAAATAAAGGCACAGAAAGCTTATATGTTTCCAAACAATGTAAATAAAATGCTGATGAATATATATTAAAATCAATCTTAAAATATTTACGTAATACAAAAAAAATATTCTTCATTTTAATGCTTTCTTAAATCTTAGCACTTAACTCTAAAATTATAGCTAGTAACAATATGGAACACGTAAAGATATTTTAGTATTATTTACTTTTTTTTAAAAAAACTTTTTATTACTTCAAAATCTCTTAAGTATCATCAACTTCTTTATTTCGTTGAAATCATTTAAATATGTTTATTTCGGCATAAATAGAAATATAATTACATTTGCAAATTAAATTAACCAAATAAATAAACATTGCATTTGAAATTTCCGTTAAAAAGATAGATCATTATAAAGAGAAATATTTTCATTGGCTTTTCATTTTCCTTGCCAAATTATTGAAGAAGTTGTTAAGAAAATTTAATGGAAAATATTCACATTATTGGAATGCTTGAATTTTGCTTAAGAGTCATTACTACAGGCCATTAACAGAAGTTACTTTCTCTTTTTTATACGACTATACATATAAATGAATTTAAGAAGCATTTATACTTTTCAAAGAATGAATAAATTTATTCTATTGATAATGGAGTTGAAATACCATATTTATTTTGTTTGCATTTATGTAGATTCCCTTTATTCATTTTTTGGACAATCAATATTTTGATCTGCTTCAATTTACTTATAAATACACTTTTTAAATAATGGATTTGCTTAATACAGCTCAATTTTCTCATCATTATAATAATACTGTATCATTAACAATTTTTTTTTATAATATATATATTTGGTATGAATTTTTAATTTAAAAACTTATAGTAAATATATTGAAAAATTAAAAAAATTATGAATACATCACATTATAAATTATATTTTCCGTATCATTAATGTAAAAAAAAACATATGACTTCTCTGCATATATATGTATACAAAAAAGTCATGAAAACTTACCTGAAATATGAAACCTTATCCGCTTACTCCTTGACCAATCAAAATTTTTTCAGACATAAATACTTGAAAGTATGTACTACGTTTGTGAGTGTGTTAACATGAAACAGCTGACCCCTGACAGCTAGGCGTGCAGTGAAAATAAATTGAAATTTTCGAATACCAGCATTTAAACATTTCCTTTTATATGTTGATGTCTACCTAGAAGATCATAAATAGTGTTGAGCGTAGTACTTATGATAAAAGTTCGTGGCATAAAACATATTTAAAGAAACATTTTGTTAAGGATAAATAACAGTATATGTGTTTAAAAGAGAGCAAAGGCACTGACGCATTTTGTATAATTGAAAGAGGTAAATAAGAAGAATCAATCGCATAACACCATGTACAAATCACAGCTTGTGAAAACTTTTGATAAGAAGTCCGGTATTTATTTTTTAATAAGCTATTCCTATGAACCACAATGTGATACTTAAAAGAAATAACGAGATGAATTATGAACCTCTATTATATGAATTTGCATGATCATGAATTCATATGGATTATATGAATATGGAAAAAGATATTAAAGCTGTATCAATTTAATAGTGAAGTGATGAATTATG
>JAPDSC010094764.1:0-17119 GCA_026290005.1 Latrodectus geometricus | reverse complement strand
AAAGATATTAAAGCTGTATCAATTTAATAGTGAAGTGATGAATTATGGACCTCTATTAACGAGATGAATTATGAACCTCTATTACATGAATTTGCATGATCGTGAATTCAAATGGATTATATGAATATGGAAAAAGATATTAAAACTGTATCAATTTAATAGTGAAGTGATAAGTTATGAAAATATGTGATTTGGGGTAAAATTATAAGGGTAACTTGTAGCACTGTTGCATATTTGATGTAGAATACTATTGAATTCATGGTGACTCCAGTGGTTAAGAAATACTTCTAGGAATATAAAGTCCCGAGTACTAGCTTAGCTGATATTGAATAAATGAAGATTGATGTCGTACTTCTTCACTCTGCTACAAATCTTTCGGAATGGGTACTTTGGAATGTTTTCCCGGTTTCTTCCCTAGCTACATGTGAATATGGTACACTATCAGTGAATAACTTGAAGACAATTTATATGGTGGATATTAAAATGCTTTACAATGACTTTCATTCATTAGGCTGTCTACTAAGCAGTTTTAAAATGTATGCCATAACGGCTTACTGTAAGTCAGTGTTAAGACATCGCTTTTCTGAGTGAAATGTCCCAAGTTCAGTCTCAGCCATTTTTGAACAACAGGAATTGAATGCTACTTTTCTGCTTTCTGTAACCACATCTGTCACGGTGAATATTTGGAAGTCTATCGGGTTGTCAACTTTCCTAAGCCTGAATGCTGATCTCTATCTATGAAAAGTCCTCTCAAAAGGCAAATTAGGAAGTTGATGTTAAATATCTTATTTCAGGCTTAGGTTGTTAGATGGTCCATTGCGTTAGGTCAAAATATCTAATATTGCTTAATAATTCATGAAGTTACAAAGAAAGTAATTTGATTATTGCTTGTCAGCCTAATGCAAGTATACTTAATGCCAGACTTTTTTTCCCAAGTCTGGATAATTCGAAGATAAAATTTAAAATTTTCAGCCTTTAGTTTCAGGCATTTTCTTGAATTTAGGAGTTGCAAGTTGGGAATGAACATTATCAAATTGTCTTTGTGACATTTATTATTTTCAAAGTGAAATGTGATGAATAATATAGGTGGCTTCTGTGCATATTTTGGTGGGATGAGACATATCTTTCTTTAAAAAATAACTTATTTTATAAATAATGCAATGGTTTGATTGATGATAACTTGCCTCAAATAAAAATAATTATTTTAAGCTAAACTAAATTGAGTTTGCGATGTATTAAACTATAATCTTTCGGTGTGCATATTTTTCAGCGCAGACAATTTCAAATACGATACTAGAAAATTATAAGAGCGGAATCCAAATACCAATTATAAAATACAATTTCGATATTTTTCAATAGATAGTATAACATATGTATGCTACTTTAAGAAATTTGTAAATCTGCGTGGTCTCTCTTACTGAACGGACTATCATCGATAATGGATCGTTAAAATTTAGTAAATTTTTCAATAACAAACATGAACGGAGAACAAATAAAAGTTATTTGGGTAAAGTTTATTTACTTACGATAGGCTCAAACCTTTGTAAGATTTCACAGAATTAAGTGACCAGTGATTAATAGCGTTTCAACCTCCCTCAGCAATATGTCAACAGAATCCCTTTATGAACTTACAAACAAAGAAATTAAACTTCTTTATTTATATGAGCACAGCAATTTAAAGTACTCTCATGTGTTATTTTAGAAGATAGTATCAGAAAGTCCTGGAAAGATAAGTATAATGTGCCATAAAATAATAGATATTTTATTTCAATTATACACAATTCTAGGGCACCTAGTTAATGCAAATCATGTGAATAATTAGTAATAGGTATATTTGTAAATAATTAGACCTTGTACTATCACGACAGCTTCTGTTTCTATATAATTATAATTATAAATTATAAAGAAATAGAAGCTGTCGTGATAGTACAAGGTCTAATTATTTACAAATATTCCTATTACTAATTATTCACATGATTTGTATTAACTGATTACATAGGTTCAACATATTTTTTAAAAACTTAAGATTCATTTTCATTAGCTAATTATATAAAACTCAGCAAAATAAGATACAATATTGCAGTACAATAAACATTAAATCAAATAGGATCTGTTCATGAATTTAAATAATTTTCATGAGTTGAATGAAAGATTTTAATAGCCAAACTCAACTTTTTCATGTATAACTTTTTCATGTATGTTCTTCCAAAGGAAATATTCATTAAGGATAAAACATATTTACTTCATAGGAATGCAAGTGGCTAGTAAGATTAGTAGCATTTGAAATTTTTGGCAACGAACAAATTTCCATAAGGAATTCTCTCAGAAAAAGCAGTCTAACATCTTCATTATCCAGATATGTCAGGACAGCATTTTTAAATTACTGTCATACCTTGGAGGTTGACATTACACAATTCTGAGAAACAGAAAACTGCAATAGCTTTAAAATACCGGGTTCTTAAAATAATATTTTTCTTGAACAATTGTATAAATTTACATTCACGAATGCTTAGAGCAACCTTCAAAATTTTAACATGTTTTATATTTCAGAAAGTATTTCATGAAAATTTGATAGTCGATACTGTACTGATCTATTTATTTCATGGCAATATTATTTTGTCAGTTGTGCTCTTTTTGCTCTTATACTTATTTTTTTAAGTTAACATCGTAGCAATATTATTTATAATATATGAGATACTTGATCGCATATAAAACATAAACACAATGTTAATAATAAACAATTTTTAAAAATTTACAATTGAAAAATAAAAATGAATAACTGAAATAACACATGGCTAAAATAACATTTGTCTTCTTTGGTATGGAAAAATAACCAGAAAATGCGCCGATCTAAAGGAATAAAAAGTTATTATTGTTATTATTTTAATAGCTTTATATATATATATATATATATAAATATATATATATATATATATTTCTAAAGAAAGTAATTAGTAGGCTTTTAGAAAAGTTTTAAGGATACTCTTCTCTTGTTATATACCTGAAAAAGTGAACAATTAACTTAGATTCCAAAGTTTGCCAAGTAGATTACACGATATAAATGCTTCTCTTATCTGAGAAATTTCATTCTTACGCTGTTAATATAACTTTAAATATTTTGTAATCCTATATAATAACACTACCAATGAAAATGTATATTCATTCTTTATATTTAATATAAGATAGTTTTTAATGTTCTTAAATTTTTTAAGTTTACTAAGAGAACTTTTTGCTGTTTTTTGTGATTAATTTGTGTTGCATGATCCAATTTGACAAAGAGAAATATAGAAAATGAATAACATTTTCCTTCCTGATTCACATTAATCGGTAATTAAATTAATTAATCAATTGAAAGCAACCAAGTAGTATAATAATAACTTCAAAAATATTATAATGAGTAGGTCTCAAGTATACTCTTTTGTTGTCACTACATGATCCAGAAAGTCTGGTAATTAAGTATAATGCTAAAGTTTGACAGCAACTCATTATTGAGTGTCACTGCATGGCCTAAATTTCATTCATCCTTTATAACATAAAATACAAGCCGCATGTAGTTATTTATAGTAAGAATAGGATAGAGTTTTTTTAATATTTAGCATCGAGGTATTTTTAATTCTTTTCCACGATTTTTTAGAATTAGTAAAAAAAATATTTTTTTCCCTTTTTCATGAAATTGATTAGTATGATCCAAATTTTTCTAACTACTTTCATGATCACATAAAATGTTCGCTTTTATTGTTTCATAAGCAAATGAAAAATTATGTTTTCTTTAATTAAAAAATTTGTAAAAATATGCAAAGTAATCAATATATAAAAATAAATACTTCAAAACAAAACATTTTATTTCTCATTGTATTAAGCTTAATTTTAATGTTTTTTAAACGTTTACTTTATATTTTTTTGTAATCTTTACATTAAATAGTTCCTAATCAAGTTAAAAACATATAATATATTTATTTATACTTTTAAATCATAAATTATGCTTTAAAATTGTCCAGTTTATATAAATCTTTCAGTTTATTAGAAATCATTCCAAATTTTAATCTAATAATAATGAGTTACTTAAAGTTTTTCTTCTTTATTTTCGTTATTTTAAAATTCAAGTCCAAAATGTGTGAATTCTGCCTTTCCTCATAGAAAAATTATAGCGGGGATGAAATTATATTATTGGAAAATTTATGCATTCATTTTATAATATACACATATATAAGCAACAAAGAAAGTTTATTCACATACATTTATGCTCATTTGTATACTTTTTCTAAAGAATAGAAAGGCAAATTTCAGATTACAACCTCTATTGTTACGTTGCGCTTCTGCTTTTCAAATGCACTTGAGCAAAGGGATGAGTGTGTTCTGAGTTTTATCGCTTGTGTTATACTAAAAGGACTAAATATCAGTAAAATATATGAGTCCAAGGGCAAAGTTCAGTGAATATTCACAAACAAAAGTTAATAATGTGTTAATACAAAAGTTATAATTACAAAAATTAATTAGAAAATTGTGTGTAACTTTGAATTCATTAATTCTATTGTTACCCAGATAGGCCCATCGTCAACAATATCAATAAAATCACAAAAATATCCGAAATTGACCAGCATGTTAACAGTCCAGAAGGTAAAGATCCGCCACAAAACTCTTTGAAACCATTTACACAATATATAATCAAAACAAGTAAATCAAGCCTTGAATTTCTCATAAAAATAATAGATTCTCCTCAGTCTAATATTGAACACATTAAAAGTATAAAAGAAAGATATTCAACAACTAGTACCTAAATTTGCAGTCTCATAAATTTTTAAGATTGTTAATTCTAACAATTAAAATGATAAAAAAAACTTTCTTCATTAGTTGCAAATTATTATATAAAAACTCAAACTTCTCATAGTTATTCTCACGTGCTTTAAATATAAATTTTCTTATATTTTTGATTATTAAAATTTAAAATTTTTTTTAATTTAATCTAAGTTATATATTCTTAGAAACGTTTAATTTTAGAATTTTATTTCCTTTTGTGAATAATTAAATACATTAATAATATTTCATATTAGCATTGTAGGTCAGTAAGATTTCCCACCTGAATGTTTGAAAAAGCCATGAAATGCTGATATAAAAAATGTTCATTGTTCGGTTTCTTTGTGAGCTTATGAAACACCAATTAAGCAATAAATCAGTATTCATATGAGAAAGCCTTTATAATTACAAGTGTAATGAAATGGCGTCAATATTGCAAGAGTTATTAGCTATAATAGATCACGTCCGATTAATGAATTTGATTAATCTTAAGCGTCTTGTTCGCACCTAAGCAGTGTATCTTCCTTACGACCTAATCAGAAGAATATGACGCGCTGCGATATTCTCAGGGTAACCAGTTATAAATCTTTTTTTCACCTGTCTTGATTGGAGCAATTTTCTTGAAGGCATTTCCTTTCCGTGAGTTGCGCAGTGGAAGGGGGAAAAATTGCTTCGTTTAGAAATGGAAATAGAAAACTTAACTTTAGGCTAAGAATGAAAAATTACTTCCGGGTCCCAATGAATAGAAGATAAATAAATATTGAATTAATGAAAAATGATGGAATAAGTGGTGACCAACACAAGTTATGGCCAACGGTAGTTGTTGCATATCAATATAAGGAGTAAAATTTTTTGAATGTTTATAGAAATAACAGTAATGAGTTTTCATTACAGAATAAAACATCGTTTGATCATACTTTTAAAGAAAATTAAGGATATTTTAGATACTATTTAATTTTATTTATTTTCAAGAATTTTGAAGTTACTAAAACATATTTCCCATTTTTTTTTAAACATAGTAAATCATTGAACCGACAGATATTTTCTATACATCTTAATTTTTGATATCATTGTAGTTTCTTGTGATGCCTAAGAAAACTCCCTCAATCACAAACTTTAACATCTTGTATTACTATATAATAAAAAATAAATAAATACTGTTTCATAAAAAAATTTCATTCTGTATTTCAACATTTCAGAATACTTAAATATTGTTATTCAATTTGTATCCTGTTAAAATATTTCTAAATTTAAATTTTTCAAGGAAAAATATAAAAAAAATACAACCTCTCATAAAACTGTTTACTTACAATAATGAGTGCGGAAAATGTAAATTAAAGGTGACGTGCTTGTTGTAATTTACTTTTAAAGGATAATTCCATTTCACTATATTTGTATGCCTAATTTTAAAAATGAAATATAAACATTACAGATATTTATATTTTTTCTGAAAACAAACAACGTCATAGTTATTTTTATTCTGATAATTTCTTAAAATTTAATTGCATAATTTTTATGTTCAATATTTTTTCCAAATATTCCTTTTTAAACATATTTTTAGTAGATATGGTATTATTTTGTAATAAATTGATATTTATAGTGATGATAGTGTTTTTTAATAATAAATCCCGTTTCTTTAAAAAAAATACTATATACTACAACTTAAATGATTATTCTTAAATCGTCACATTTCAAATACATTTTTTGAAAATGCGTCATACATGTGACAATTTTCAAGAATGTGTTTTTAAATTCTTTATATTTGAAAAAATGTATAGAATACATAAAAAAAAAACTTATTCTCTAGCATCTAATAACAATAAAAAAGTAGCTTAAAATAAATCTAATAAAGTATTTGGAATTTTTATTTTAAATATATACAGTGTTAAGTATTTAATTTTTGGCTCACATCTTCAAAATTGCAATAAGAATACATTTATAAATTTTTTCGTTAATTTGTATTCATTAGTTGATACATTTTATTCGCAAAATTAGCTGCTTATATAACTAGCCTTAAAACTTCTGCTTAAAGAATCACTAAGTTTAGCCAGTTACCATTTTAAATATTAATAACTACATACTGATGCTTTATATTAATAAATATTCTTAAGATGTAAAATCCAAAAAATTAAAGGCATTGATATTTTATTCATTGTTAAACTAAAGTTTTAATATTAAAATTAGTTTTATAAAAAAGATATACTTTTTAAATAGAGAAAAACAATTTTATTTTTTTGGCTTAATATTTTATTTCTTAAATGAAAAATGCATAAGACAGAGAAACTAAATATTTCCTTGTAATTATTTACATTCTCTCTCTTAGGCATATAATTTTTCTAAAAATATTGTCATTACCATGCAAAAAAATAATTCACAATTTTTCCAAAAGTTTTTAATATGTTTAAAAATAATTTTTTAAAATTCATTAGAATATCATTAGAAAGTTTTTATTGATAATATAATTATAAAAATTATGTGCTCATTCATTTTAAGTTCAAAATTTATCTTCCATAAAATATTTGGTAAGCCACTATTAGTAAATTCCTTTTTTGATGATCCAAAATTCTTTTATCAGAAAAATAGCTATTACTTTTCTAATTGTTCCGAGCATTATCTGAATTATTCCGAGCATTATCATAATAACATATTTATTAATGAATAATTTTTTTGGTATGTTTTATTTTGGTTAGGCTATGTTCATGTTCTTCCATTCAATATTTTTATCTCTAAGTTTTTAAAGATAAAAAACAACAACTACCAAGTCCATTTAAAAACAAAACAAGACAGTTGATATTGTTGTTTGAAATCAAAATTTCATTGTGCTGAAAATTTATTCAGTTTAGCAGTAGCATAGAAATTGCTTCGATAATTTTTATTGTTGGTAAATAATAAATGCATGCATATAAACAAGTTGATTTGAGGTTAAAATTATAATGTTCAGTTACCATTTTTTTATTTTCCTCATAAATATTTTAATACATAATGTTGCTAAAAAGTTTTCTTACCATGAAAATTTAGTGTATTATATTCAAAACCGTAATGTGATGACAAGTAGGAAAAATAATGACTACGATTTAAGTTTTCTTAAAATACACACAATTTTTGCTGCTACTGTAGCAGTATGAAACTGTACAATAAAAGCTATTCACATTTAAATGATTATTATAAATTTCGTTTTCTTTATGTTAGGTTACTTGGATAATTATCTTACCAAAATAAAGGATAATTATCTTATAATTATTAGGTGTAAGAAAATACATATATGGGAATAATTTTCAGTATTTTTTATACATTAATTCCGCATTATTTATTTTCACAAAGCATTGATAACAAAGTAAACAAGATTTTTATTTACAATCCTGTGCTTTACCTTTATTAAATAGCTAAACAAAAAATAATCTCAATATCATTTTTCAATGTACAGTTAAATATAACCTTAAATAGTAATATATACTTAAATATCATGAATATATGAGCATTAAAATATTGCTTTCTCTCCAAATTCTGTTAAAGTAAATTTACTGTTAGATAAAATTCACATGGATTTAGAATCTAAAACCAAACATTCTGTCATATAATAATCCCTAATTTATAAAAGAATTTAAATAACTTCTAGACAGTTTCTATTAGCTGGTTAAATGACTACTGAATTTTTTTTATACAACTAAAATATATTTGATTTATTATTGAAATCATGCCAAAATCATTTCTCCTAAATTTAACATAATTTTCACTTACGTAAAGACTTTATGAAATTATAATAGCTAAGTTACTAAAATAAATCATATAGTGAACAGATATTTTGATTTTAACTATTGTTTAATTAAGGTAAAAATAACGAACAAGATTAGATGTTTGAAAATCATTAACTACTCTTCTTGTTATAGTATTTTTTATTGTTAAAATTGAAAAATTCATCCTTATTATACTAATGCAGTTACAAAATTTATTTATTTATATCGATAATAATTTGTGAAATAAGTATTTTACATACTAAAATAATATTACATACTTAAATATTATTTTATTTAAATCATATTAACACCATAATTTGGGTAAAGGCTTCTAAAAAATTTTATAGCATGAATATTATAGAAACAGATGTATTTTTGAAATTACAATATGTTTTTACAGAAACAACAAATATTTCGTCTTTGGAACACGTTATTTGCTGTATTATTCAACATTTCCTTAAATTTACATAAAATACTACTTAATGTTATAAACATTATACAAACATGTTTTCAAAATCATAAAAATTAAAATTATTAATACAACAGTTAAAATAAATCAGTATTTAATTTCATAATAATTCATTAGAATATGTAATTAATATGCGTTAAATGTTTCACGTGAAATACATTATTAGGAACAAGCAATATAATATAAACTATTAACAATTAACTTTCAAAGAAAAAAAAATTGAATAGATATATTTATTAATATTTTATGAAATGCAAATAAGTAATCAAATTTGCAAGTCTAAACAAGCTTTATGAAAGCTATAAATTCTGATTTTGTTAAGAAATCATTTAAAACATATTATTTTCAATGCCTGATCAATTATTATGTATATTTTTCATTCTTTCAAAAGTATTTACCTTAATGAAGATTCTTTTAAACAAATATATGTAACAAGCAAAGCATATTTATTGATGTACTGAATATATCTCCTCTAATATGTCACGTTATAATGAATGCAATCAATAGTAAGGGTAAACACATTACAAATATGATCCCAGTCAGCCTCTCGAATGTTACGGATAATTCAAGAAGAGAAATAAAAATCTTTTATGAATGTTATGAGACCGCAGACAGGAAGTAAAGATCTTGTAGTAAAGATCAGCAATAGTGTTTGTTTCACTTCAAATATTAAAACTTATTTCATTGTGTCTTTGTACCTTTACCATATCAATCAAAAGAATTTAAGGAATTAATCATAAATTTTAAATGTGTGAAAAACAATAGTAATCACAAGTAACTACTAATAATAGGAAAACGCTTATGCTCTAATTTTTTTAAGAAACAAATTTGGAAACGCTTGAATAATAAATCTAAAAGTTTATAAACAGTAAGTAAGTGAAATTTCAATTTCTTAAGAATTGCTAAACTGATTTTCCTTTAAAAATGAAAAGAATTGATTCTAAAAGTAGTTTCTTGAAGTTAAAATACTTTACAATTAAAATTATTTTTATACGATAGACAATGCAATTTGCTCTCAAATAATTATTTACATAAATTTGAAAAAATAAAAGGGAAAGATATATATTTACTGTTATAAAATAACAGTATTTCAATTCAAAAAAATATTATTTAAAGTTTTTTTTCTTTTCATTTGATAATCTTTGATAATTTTGATCATTTAAAAGAATTAATAGAAGCTATTTAACAATTGGTTCAATTAAATGATTTGAAAAATAGTCTATTTGAAATATTAATATTTTTATATCAAATTCCTTAATTTGATTTTAGAATATCATATTCATTCTTGAGAAATTTCTTTCTTTATTGTTAAAAAAGTTTCAAATTTTGTATTTTCAACTACAGAGTACTGATTACAAAAAAATTTCTCTCAAATTTTAAATAAAAGATAATTAAAAATGGAATGTTTATCAATAATACTTATTTATATATTATGATGAAAAGATAAGTATTGAAGCAGGTAGTTGGAAATTTTATTATAATTCTTTAAAATTTACTTACAAGCATAGATATTAAGTGGAAATAGAACGATGTATTTAAATGAAATATAATATTAGAAAATAAAGTCACCAATTATCAAAAAGATAATTATTGTTTAGTTTTAATTCCAAAATTGCCATCATTTTAATTTTATAAAACAACAGGAAAAAATTTATAACATTTCTTTAAAAAAGAAACATATCAATGAGATTTTTTTTATTTACTGCTTAATCATATATATTTACTTTATCCCTTTTAGTTAATAAAATTGTTGATGAAAAATAAGTATTGAAGTTATTCACTAAAAATAATTTATTGAAATTTTTAAATTTTATATTTGAGTGAATAAACTGGCAAATAACTTAAAATTAAATATTCAAAATAAAATATATATTCAGTAAAGAAATTATTTGGAAATTTTAACGAGATCAAACAAAAATCTGATATTGGTGTCCATCTAATGCTCAGGAGAGTAATATTTAAATTAAATCATACATGATAAAGAACTAAAATCAAAGTCATTTTTAAATTCAAAAGTGCACTTCCAAGTTTCAAATGATTCAGTACGATACAAATAACTCAATGCATCTGAGTAATAAAGAGATAAAGGCAAGACTAATACTGTTAAAGTAATATCAAAAATAGAAAAATGAAGATTGGCAGAAAATAGAGAATAATTATGATAATTCATATATAAAATGTTTGCATGAAACTCTTTGATCATTTTATAAGTTCAACAAATAATGCATGCTAGACATTGTAAAACATATTTGAAGTTAAAATATAAATTATGGAAATTATGTTACTTGCATCTTTAAAATTACCTTTAAATTAAAATCAGTAAAAGGAATTTTTTTATGTGTAATTCACTAAAAGAATTTTATTAATCATATTTTTTAAATATAAAATTTTGTTTCTAAAATCAGAATACATCCAAAAAATACATAAGTAACAACTTATTTTACCTTTAGAATCAATGTTAAATGTTAAAATTCATCATATTAGGGATTTATTTTACTGTATATTTGTGCGTATATTTATATAAACAATATAACGTATTACTTTAATCCTATTATTAAGATTAGATAAATGGATAGCTTTTAAGAAATACTTATTTCTATATATATTAAAATAGCAATGACGCATAATACAGAAATTTGATGCTATTTGTGGCTAAATATTTTTCTAAGTTTCAGAAGAAAAAAAGGAATTCAGAAAGGAAATATTAAACAAGCAATATTATTCAAAGTGTCCCATTATTGTTTAATAGTAAGATCAATTGACAAAATGGATGGTTTTACTATTTTTATTTTAATTTCACTATTTTCATTTTAATATGCACTCACAGTGAGTCTTAAAACTTTAATTCAAAATTATATATTCATTTTAAGCAGACATTTTTAAAATAAATTGTGGTTTTAAGTTTAACATTTGTCAATGCAGCCGATTAAAAGAAGAATCATTATTAAGCTGTTTGAAAAATATTGACGGTTTTAATTTACGCTTTCTAAAATATTATTAAAACAACTTTTAAAGATATTTCAAAGAATAGTATTTAGTACTTTAAATGTTATAGTAGTCAATATCAGTTACCTTACAAATGTATCAAATTTTAAGAAATAAAATCTTCAACAAATAAATGTGCAGATGAAAAATTATGTCTTCCAAAAATGTGGAGTTTTGTCATTAATCAATACACAAATCTCTAAATTTAACTTCTGTGCTTTACAAATATAAAAAATGAAAAACACAATGAGCTTAAATATTCAAAGTATTATATTTTCTTTTAAAAATTATCATATTTTTAATCATTGACATAAAAATGATAATTTCATTATGTAAGAAATACTTTGTAAGCAATTAATTTTGTTCAGTGATTAATGCATTTATTTTATTTTGTTAAATATTATTTTACAAGATACTTAAGCAGTCACGTTCTCATGAGCGTAGAGGAAAAATAATACATTTTTTCAATAAAAATTGTCACCATTATAGTTAATTGTCTATAAATGTTACATAGAAGTATACAAAAAGCAACATTTATAGAGTTAATGATTAAGTAAATGTTTTAATTTATTCTCTATCATACTTCGCTCCCCGATATAAATCTCTTAATCACAATGTTTGATTAATGTGTGTAAAATCTAATTTTTTATATCAAGTTGTTGAAATAACTATGTAATATTTGCTAAAAATGCCAATTATGCTGAATTTGTTACTTAAACATTTTATATATGCTCCTGAATAAATAATAAGTTCAATATACGAATAAACTCACTATTCATTAAACGTGTTATAGTGAAATAATCATTATGGGCATGGATCTTGAATTTTAAGATCAAATAGTATGATGATAAAAAATTTTCAAGTCACGAATAAGGAATTTTATATTGATTAATTATAGCTACATAGTTGGGTGATAAAACTCATTGCTACAATTAATTTGATTAATTGAGAAAGAATAATTTAGTTTTCTTTATAAAAATGTAATTGAAATAGAGTGCATGGCATTTTATTAATTATGTATTAATACTCCTACCGAAAGGAAATTTCATATTATGCCTCCTATCATATTTTATTTGAATTTATTATATTATACGAGTGATGAAATTACATAATAAAGTATTCTACCTCTGTACTATAATAATTTTGAAGCGTAAAAGATAATTAATTTATTAATTAGTCTTATCATATTTTACTTTTGCATTCCTCTACGTTTTTATACAATCAAATTAAATTTATAATTTATAAAGCTATAGGATTATGACTGATTTTTCTTATGTTTATGAAATTAGTATAGCATACATAGTCCCTAAATTTTACCTTTTTAGTTAGTTTTAAAATAAAATAATTTTAATTTTTAATTAAAATTAAAATTATAACCTGATTTTATTATTTGTATACAAGCAATTAATTTATTATATTTAAAGTAATTATATGTATTAAAAAGGAAATAAATTTCCCTTTTATAAAACAAATTATATCAATAATTTTAAATTTATATTAGTTTATTTAGATAAGAAAAACAAAAATGCATGATAGTTTAAGCGACTATAATGTATTACAGATATATCAGGAACCATATTTTATCAGCTGACCGCCCACTTGATTTCGTTCATAGGTGCCCCCTCCCCGGGTAACGATAAAAGTGTATCAATTTCCGGCCTAGTTGTGGTAAAGGTCTAATCATCCAGTGCCCACTGTTAGAAAAAAAAATGTATCCGTAAAATTTAAAAAAAAATGAAAAATGCATAAAATTAAAAGCACATTACAATATTTTAAAAACTTTATGGTATTAGATACAAAAACTCTTTTTACACTCTTGTTCTATCTTTCCTTACTTAGCAGATTGTCCTTTTTGGACCTTACGCCACAAAACCCAACCAACCAACCTTTCCTTACTGAATATATATCGGAATACAGTGTTATCAGTCAAGCCTGAGGTAGCTCTTTTGGAATCTATTTTTGTGTTGTAGAAAATCCCGTAAAACAAAATTTTAACAATACGGTATTGTCACTATTTTGATAATGGGTACCCACTAATTTAAATTTAATCCACTGTAACTAAATTTAAATGAATTGTTTGTGAATTATGTACCCTTAAAATGATTATAAGTAATAGCCGTTTCATTATATTAAGGAAAGTAAAAATATGTCAGTCCTTTCAATTACTAAGAATTAAGAAAAAAATTCTTTGTTTTTACTTCGTAAGGACTTTGTTGAATATATTGTATGTACCACGTTTTCTGAACATGAATCAACAAGTAGTTTAAGACCTTACTTTATTTTATTTTATGTTAACATATGTTCATTGTTCATATTGTTATTCAATTTTCAGAGATTATAAATGCTATATTGAAAATTTAATTATTTGAAAAGCAAGCACTAATACGATATCAATCTGCAATGTGATGAAGTGGCACTGAGTTTCTATAATGAAAATAGCGTTTAAAATAATTAATTTTTTAAGGTACATGTCCCCTTTAATTTTGAATATTAATTGCAAAATTATCAGTATGACTTTTAAGGAAAATAACTGTAACTATGTACTTCGTATGTTATGTCTAA
Organism: Latrodectus geometricus; assembly: GCA_026290005.1. Classification (NCBI taxonomy): domain Eukaryota; kingdom Metazoa; phylum Arthropoda; class Arachnida; order Araneae; family Theridiidae; genus Latrodectus; species Latrodectus geometricus. The sequence goes on along the minus strand of JAPDSC010094764.1, from coordinate 2,575 downwards.
TTTTTCTACATAACTCATATTACAAACATTTCAAACCAAAAACACGAAAAGGAATTTCAAAGCAAATAAAGTTGAAACGCGTGATAAAATGTTACAATTTATAATTCTTTTTAGAGTACCACCCTACAATCACATCCTTCATGCAACGGATTTCGAAATTCAAATTCCCTTCCATGCCAATTTGATAAAAAATGTCTCACCTTCTTTCATAAAAAATGCTACATGTTAATGTTCAATGTGAAAATTAATCGAATGACGTAATAAATATTCATTTCCAACAGTTTATGCGGAATTTAAGTACCTTCGAGAAATAGTTTGGTATAATTTGTCATGCATCTTAAAGTGAATTAATTCGAATAATGACGCAAGTGAGATTTTATTGCTTTAATCCCAGCACGAGGAAACTCATAAGTGTATCATTCAAGTGTTATATAATGATTCACTCCTGCCGAGAATTTCTCCTACTAATGATGCAGTCTATATTTTGTTTTATAATATGCTATTTAAATTCTAAAAAATGCGTAGGAATTTCAATGTGCGTATTATTTGCCAAACGTGAGTGGAATGTTTATACATTCTTAAGAAAAAGAGGCATACAAGGTAAGCATTTTCATTTTGAAAATAATTTTCGTCTTGTAAATTGGAAACCATCGTTTTAAATTGATGATATATTTTAGCCTTTTTATAACACTCAATGATATAAATGGTTTTTAGTTTAAAATATTTTTCCCATTATAATTTTTATAGGAACTTTAGGATTGGTGAGTGTGAGTTTTCATTGATACTGGGTAATATTCGAAAATCATAAAAAGAGAAAATTTAAGAAATTCCCATTGTAACTATATTATTACTTGGTACAAGTAAAAAACTCTTATAATAACTCAAAAAAAAAAAAACGTTTCAAAATCGAAGCTTATTTATAGCAACTGGAGACAAATTCTCAAAGCGAAAAACCTAACAGATAACGCATCTTTAAGTATCTATTGAGTACTTGTCTTCCTGAAAAAGACATTTTCATAAACAATTGGCCATATTTGAAGATCGAAAAGGAAAATAATAGCAAATTTTTAAATAATTATATCAATAAACGATGGTACTTATCCCAATGGAAACAGAAATCAGAAACGCAATGTTAGCTGTTTTACAGTATCTGAGTTCGAATTGAGAAATCTCTTCGATAAACGCAGTCTTATCACTGACCCTTCTCAATGAAACTTGCACATAAATATAATGAATGAAAGTTTTTGATAAAGGGCAGAATATACGTTAAGAGCATATCAATATATTTGTCTAGGAAGAATTAAGTTGTATTCATCTGAACGCAAAGAAGAAAATCTTAGAGCTCTCAAGCACACTGCATACATGGATGCATGAAGCGGAATATTTATGTCTTTATGTTAAACCTTGTAATTATTGGTATCAAACTTTGTAATTTTCACTCCAAAGAACAGGTCCAACTAAGGCAACTATAAGCACTTGGAAGAAAATCATTACATAATTTTTCTTTACTTAACTTTTATGTTGGTATAATTCTTGGGTGAATTCAGGAACAGTATCAACAAATATGCTTGAATTGTTCTCGAATTCATCCATTATCGCACATGAATAATACCCAAAGTATAAATAAATTCTTAAGAATTGTATCATAGGAAATATATTCAAGAATTCTTGAAAATACTTTACATTAATAAATTATCCAATATTCGATGTATGAAGTATACGATCAATTTAAGGGAAATTCAGTATAAATGTCCATTATATATGAAGGAAAGATTAATCTTATTCATATAAATTATGCTTAATCAAATTAATTATATAAAAAAATTCACAAATTAAAAGCACAAAGTATTGCATTTAAAATATAAATTAATCGTTACTGTATAATGTGCATTTATGTCACATTGCATACATTTCATGTCTGCATTTTTATACACCAGGTATAATATTTTAAAAATAAATAATAATTTTATTTATAAATTTATTAATTTTGTTTTATTATAAAAATTGTTTTATTTTCCAGTTGTTTTTTAAATACATTTTTTAAACATTCAAATTCTTGTACTCATATTTGTCATGAAAACAAGCATTTATAATCTTCAAAATTATTCATATTGTTATCATTTTAAATACAAAATTATAATTAATCTAAATTAACTTAATAAACGAGGTTAAAGATATATTGTTAATGACATATTTCTTATAAAATCATTGTGACATATTTAAATTGTTATAATTGAGATATTCAATACATGTCTTGAATTCTAATAAAGTATTGTTTGCCATAAAATAATTTTGATTCTATTTGCAACAGAGGTTACTTTATAGTGACCATTAATAATGTTTGATATTTATCAAACACAAATCTGTCATATCAAATATCATTGAACTTCATATAGTATATGTCCGAAAATGATCGGACTATAAATATATAATGGAGACAAAAAACAGACCAATTATCTTTGAACCTTTTAACAATTTATTTTTAGTTAGATATCTGTTTAAGTGAATTGTAATTAATGACTATTTTAAAAGAGACGAAATATTAAAAGCTCATTAAAAGATAGTGTTTGAATAA
>JAPDSC010094748.1:5422-58815 GCA_026290005.1 Latrodectus geometricus | reverse complement strand
TTTTTTTTTTTTTTTTTTTTTTTTTTTTTTTTTTTTTTTTACAAATTTTGTTGTTTTGCATTATTTTATATGCATTTGAAAACCTGTTGGTTTGAGAATAATGTTAATTTCTTAATTTACTATTAGGACTATTATTAATTCATACACTTTTCTGGAAAAAAATATTAATTTCTTCATATTTTTAAAATTTCTGATAATAATTAATAATTAGTAAATTTTACTGTATTGTGTGTGTTTCACTTTATAAATGCTAATCGTTCTGATAAACACTTGGTATATTCTGACATTAAATATGTTAGGATTTTTATAATGAAATTAAATTTTAATATTTTTTCACATATTTAAGATACTTAAATTTTTATTTACATGCACTGTGCAAAAAATAATATTAAATAAAAATGGCTACTGAAAATCACAGTATAAATAAAAATATAAATTTTAATATTTGATTTTATTTTAACTTAAATAAAATATTATAACAATATTGAAACTAAATAAAACACATCTGCATTACTATATTTATTTAAAGTATTTTAATTTACCTTTTAAATTATGTCAAAGATAAGAAAATCTGTATTAAATTTAATGGATTCTTATAAAAGTCTGTTTTTATTTTTAACTATTTTCTATCCTTACATAATTTGTAATTTTCTACTATTATAAATCATAAAGCTTTTTTTTCCAAATAAAATTTAAAGAAGATAATTAGTTTTCTGTTGTTAGGCTGTAGTTAAAAAATGTGTACATCCTGAGTATTAATATTGTTAAAATATTCTTTTGAGATCAATAGAAATTTTAAAATGTATTTTATAGGTATACACTTAGTTACAAAAATATGTTCACTCATAAAGATGCATTCACAATAATAAAAATCAGCACAATATTTGGTATTTATGTAGTTAAATTGTAGGTAGGAAATACCATTGTGTTAGTGTATAACAGTGTAAAGAATGTGTTCTTCAATTTATTGTAAAACGGTTAAATATCCAATATAAGCAGTATCTAGAATTGTTAAATTGCCTGATATACTACTGTGGGAGATTTTATCGTAAATGCTGCAGTAATCTGAATGAATTTTCTATACTCTGTGATGATTGAAATATTAAATGTTAAATTGATAAAAAAATGTGAAGGTATGACAAGCAAATTAAGGATACATTGCCATCTTGACGATATTGTCAAGATAGCTATTGTGATTGAACAGTGCTTTGTTGTAAAACTGAACTTGGCTGAGTAAATACCATAGGAAATGTAACCAAGTATGAAATTTCTATTTACCCGCAATTAAAGAGAGGCCCTTGTAACATGCTTAAAAGTGATAAACTATATCTGAATGTTATTAAGTAACATGTAATGCCCCTATGGTTTTCAATAAATAATATTTGTTTCAAATTTTATTTTATAAATCTCCTCCTCAGGTATATAACTGAAAACAGTGTTAAGTAAAAAGTGAAAGTTTTCATTAATTTGATTTTCTTCAAATTGGGTTCTCCCTAACTTAGGTATGAGATCTGACATCATTTCAGGCAATATTGTCTTCAAATTTTTTAAATTTACACTTATCAATTATGATCTATTAGAATCATTTAATATCACTAGTTCACAGTAATTTTTCAAATTGTATTGAATTATGAATAGAGTTGTGTTTGCACAGAAATAGCTGTATTCTTGATTGTGTGATTCTCATGTGCTTTATTTACTGAAAACATCACAAATCTATATATTCAATATTCTGACCTATGTGTATTGTTTGACTAATTAATATCTTCAGAGCTAGTATAAAATGTCAGCAAAAAATTTAGACAGAATTTATTCTATCTGAATCGCAACTCATATGTGCATGTGTCAGTGGTATGTGGCACATTTAATGATTCACATAATTCTTCAACTTGTGCTTAAAGTCAAGTTTTAAAGTTGTAGTTCAGTTATTTTTATGTGTATATATTTTTGCAATAAATGTGTTTACTATTAGATAACAAATTCCTTGAATGCTCAATACTCATTCTATTAATATAAACTCATGTAATAAAAAAAATAATTGTAAACAAAAATAATTAATTAAGGAAAAAGAAACTACATGATATTGTGACATATTTTATTGTGTATTTGAAACTTCAGGTACAGTTTGAATTCTGCAAGTAATTCTTCTCTAACCAACAGGAGACATTTTATTTATTATTAGCTTCATATGTTTATTTTTCATCACACTTCTGCTTTACGTTCCCAGTGCCTATTATTGTTTGACTCTTTTGTTTACTTTTAGGCCTACTATTACAGTGGTCCAACAAGCCATTAGTTACCAATATTAGTTGTACTATTAAAATTTGTTTTGCTTTCATTTTAAGTGCCATCCTTATTTCATTATGATTGTAAATGATGTTTTCCAGGTTGTAGCAGTTCTCTCCATTCTATTCATTGTATTATCGACAATCGGACTTACTTTAAACACCTTACCAGCCCTACAAGACAAAGGCAAAGATGGACATATAGAGGACAACCACAAACTTGCTGTTGTAGAGGCAGTTTGTATAACATGGTTTACATTAGAATACATGTTACGCTTCATGTCAGCTCCTAACAAATGGAAGTTCTTCAAAGGGGGTCTCAACATCATTGACCTTTTGGCAATTCTGCCATATTTTGTGGCATTCCTTATTGAATCAAACAAGCAGACAGATCAGTTTCAGGATGTGAGGAGGGTGGTGCAGATATTTAGAATAATGCGGATCCTCCGCATATTGAAGTTAGCGAGGCATTCTACTGGCCTCCAGAGTTTGGGCTTTACACTGCGGAACAGCTATAAAGAATTAGGCTTACTAATGCTTTTTCTAGCCATTGGAGTCATGATCTTTTCAAGTCTTGCATACTTTGCTGAGAAAGATGAGAAGGAGACTAAGTTTACAAGCATTCCTGAAACATTTTGGTGGGCAAGTATCACAATGACAACAGTCGGCTACGGTGATATTTACCCTACCACTCCTCTAGGGAAACTAGTTGGTAGCATCTGCTGCGTCTGCGGTGTGCTGGTCATTGCTCTGCCCATTCCAATCATTGTCAACAATTTTGCAGAATTTTATCAGAATCAGATGAGACGAGACAAAGCTCTTAAGAGGAAAGAAGCTATTGATCGTGCCAAAAAGGAAGGTAGCATTGTGTCTTTCCATCGTGTCAATCTACGAGATGCTTTTGCCAAAAGCATGGATTTCATTGATGTTCTCGTTGACAGTGGTCATAATGAAAGCCAGGTAATTGCTGTTATAAAATGAATTAGTAATAAAAAAATAATTTGTTTCTTTTTTACCACATTTATTAATGATACATATCTTATTGCGTTTCTATTTCTAATAGTCTTCCACTATTAATGCTTCGTAATAACAAGGTGATTTAAACTTATAAAATAATTATTTAGAAACAATAATTGAATCATTATTTTAAGCTTATTTCAAAAAATATCTAAAAGGAAATACATATTTAACTGATCAAATTTTTCAGTGATTTACAGTTAGAAAAGATTTAATTTGTACACTTTGTAAATTATTTTGAAATGTGTTTTATAAAAAGATTAAATCACTAATAATCAGTGTCTCTCATTAAAAATAAATATATTAAATGGTTAAAATACAGTGTCTGGTTATATTATTTCATATGATTTGACCAATATTTTACAGTAGCAATATACCACTGATAAACTAATTTATGCCATCTTCTTTCTTAAACTATAAAATATATTGCAAAATAATATAACATATTTGCGTGATATGAAAACAAAAATCAAGTGCATGGTAGTAAATTGGTTAGCAGAAAATTTTTAATTGATAAACTTTTATAGTGCTCTTTTTTAAATAATAGTCTTGAATGTATAAAAACATACAAATTTAAATTACATGTTATAAAATCTGGTACTAATTTAACTACTTCATTTTTTTTTTTTTTTTGGGAGGATGGGAGTAATTTTCTGTGAATATCCATAAATGCACCTATAAAAATTTCAAATAACTCTAAAACCACCTTTATGTTAAAAATGTTTGGTTTTTAAAGTTAAATAAAATTAATAAAGAATTACGCTGTTGTAAGTTTATATTACAAATGTAATTTTTTAAAGTGATGTTTCTCCTTTTTTTAAAAAAGTACAGTAAAATATAGAATTTCTTTTGCATATTGTAAAGCTTTTTTGTGGTTTTGAAAATGGTGACATTTATGTGTTATTTTTATATTCATGAGAAACAATAAAAATGATTTTAGAAATAGTTTATATAAAAAAACCCTGAGGGGATATCTTTGAAATTTAATAATTATGTTTTATATTTATTTAAAGTAAATATATTCAAAAAATGTTGATGAATTTTATCATATATTTTTTGAGGTCAGAACACATTCAACAGATTATATTCTAAAATATTTTAACTGTTAATATTTGTTATTTGAAAGATTTCATTTTCTGTTCGTAGATTGGTAGAAAATTTAATAAAAAATTATTTTTTAAGCCTTATACTATTTTTTAAATATTACTTAAGTGTTTGTTTATACTAAAAGAGTGAACTCTCATTAAATCTTCTCATTTGAAAAAAAAAAAAAGTAAGCAATATTAAACTAAGATGGCTGATTATATCAAATTCAGGAATTATAACTGGAAATCACAACTACCATCAAGAAGGAATTGATTGGTATAAACCTAATAAAATGTTCATGTCAAAGAGATCTTGAAACTTGATATTCAGGTTTAAATTTTTCCAGTATATTGAATTTCTATCCAAGTCCAAGAATAGTTTCAAAATCAGGTATGCCCATTAGGTTGGCCTTTTGCTTTTGAATAATCAAATTATAGAGCTTACATCATAACTATTTTATCCACAAAGTAAAAATTTAGAAATATTTTTTTGAATAACAAGCTTATCAGGTATCACAATAAAGTGGTTACAGATATTATATAGAATTATTATTGCATTATCATTTACAAAATATTTTGGAAATTCCTTATTAATCTTCCAAATTAAATTTAAATCAGAATATCTATTTATATGATGAAAATTTTAAAAGGTGATAATTTCTGTCTGACCATTTTCTTCTTTCTTCAAATATTTTTGCACCAGCTATTTTATGCTACTTCTTAGAAGTTAGAATAGTTAATTTTGAAATGATAAAGATTTCCTGATTAATGTTAATATTTGAGATGGAGGTCGCTGCTGTTGTTGATTCAAGATAGGGCTAATGGTTATTTTTTAGTTTTAAAATCAAGCTTGAGGCCTTAAAAGAGAAAAAAAAAAACATTCATTAAATAATTAAATTAGTAACAGTTACATTAAAATTAGTAACAGTACAGATACATTAAAAATTTACTTAATGCAATTAATTCACAATTTTGCAATCATTTAATTTAAAGGATATGATGTATTGATCTAAAAGTTATTGTTAAAACTTACTGAACTGAAAATTAAATTATTTAATCAAATTATTTTGCTTTTATAAATTGCATTTATTTTTATTATAGTTTTTTTGCTACTCAGTTGTTATAAAGAAAATAATGACCATAAATGATGTCTTAAAACAAAATTTATTTTCTAGTACAGTAAAATATTTTTGTTACATAGCTATTGTTTTTATTATTTACCTGACATAATAATGAAAGCATTGTTTTTTCTATATATATTCTTCAAATATTAAAGTTCAGAAAAATGATACATTCATACAATACAGTATTTCATATAAAAGTTTAATTTTGCATTAAAAAAAATTACTTTTTGTACTAAAAATTATTGATAGATTTTAAATTTGCTATTTATGTTACATTGTCTTAGTTTATATTATAAGGAAAACTGTTTGTTTTTGAAAAGTGTATGTATATAAATTTGGGTAAATGAACAATTCCCAAAAAAATCTGTGGATTTTTAGGAAAACTCTAAAATATGATTCATTTTAAAGTTAAAGACAATTGTAAACTATTTTTTTAAAAAAAAAAAAAAAAACAGACTTCATATTAGGTTTAATTTTGTTATTAAGTTTGCATTGACTTGTAAATGTTTTGATCCAAGCATTTATAAACTAAATTTTTGAAAAAATAAATAACTCTTAACACATAAAAATTGTATTATCGCAAATTTATCATGAAAAACAAGAATATTGTATTTTATATATTTTCCTGTTATAAAAATATAAAAAGTTTAACTTCAAATAATTTTAAAAATCTAATTTCAGATTTCAAAATTGAGTTTCACAATAAAAAATCTCCTATAATTTTTTATGTATCTTTTAAAGCAGCAAAAATGCATAAAGAAATAACTTTGATTTAATAGTTCATTTTTCATAGAAAAGGTTTCTTTTTAGTGCTCTAATGTTTTCTATTTTTATGGACTATTCTGTAATTTGAAATAAAGTTTTAATTCTCGCTAGAACATATAATTCATTTCCCACTCAATGGTTGAAGATATATTGCTTAGAATTATCACTTATTCATTTTATTCATTGTTTCACTATCAAAGGTATATAATTATTATTGTAATATTAGAATATTCAATCTTGTGGTAGATTCATTAAAAAATATGATAAAAATCTTCTAATACCTTTTTTGTTTACTTTTCTCTGAATTTAAACATTCAATTCTAAATACCAGTCTAAAAAAGTAATTTCGAAATCATAATATTAATTGTGGTTTCTGTAGGACTTATGCATTTATTCCCATTTTTTAGAAGAAAATATGCTAAATTTGAATGGTAACAAAATTTTCAGTCATAAGTTTTGATAACAAAAAAATTTTTTTTAAGAATTTAACTATTACTTTACATTTTTGTATATTAAATTCTTGAAAATATGCCTTTATATTATAAAAAGTGATTGTTAAACATTAAAAACAGTTACTCTAATAAATCTTGTTAAATAAAATTACTGTTCTACATTCAAATTGAAATTTAAACCTAAGAAGCATTTAAATCTAAAATATTTCTTAGATTTAAATCGATTGAAATTGAAGTATTACTATACTATTTCAAATCTTTGAATCAAGAAATTTTTTAATGCTTTTTTTCTATTGTGTCTCAAACCACAAAAAAAAAAATCCCATTATGCAATTAAGTGAAAAAAAAATATTGATGAAAATTCTGTAGAAAGTTATATTCAAATAAAACATTGTCTTGTGATTGGAGGCAGTATTATTAATATTAGAGTGAACAAGAAATCATGTTGATTGAGCACTTAACATATTAAGTGTTTCATTTCTGCATTGCTGAAGAAGCTTAAACATATTCTTATGTGGACACAAACCAGAAAATAATTTATAATTGTTGCTATTTGATTTATCAGAATTTATTTCAAGGTTTTAAAAAATAGCTACCATTTTGTAAAAATATTGATTATACACCATTTTACTCTACTACTTAAAAGTACTTATAATGGATTACTACATTCAATATGAACACCACGAATTTAACATGTTTGCAAAAGGTGATTGGAACATGTTTTTGTTTGTAATTTTAAATTCTTATATTTCAGTTTCATTGTGTGGGGAAAATAAATAATTATTCTCTTTTTTTCAACTTCAAAAAATTTCTAAATATCAAAATGTTTTAAATGACCAAGCCAACCTTTATCAATGATATCAAAGGAAGCAATTTTCTGATAATAAAAGAAAACACATTTTTTTCTTTTGCTGTATGCAAACATTGAAACAATTTAGTTTTACTTGTCAGTAAATTTTTATTAAACTAATAAAATTCTTTCTGCAATAGTATATTTGTGTTCCATAGGTATTTATTTGAATTTTAATAACAAGTTTAATAATAATACAGAAAATATAGAAAAAGCCATTTTTGACTTCTCTAAAACCAACTATATTACAGAAATAATATTTGGATTGATGATTCATTCTAAATACATATCTGATACTTATCATTATTCTCATAAATTAAACTTGCTATCAAAATCATTTAATATAAATCAAAACTTACAAAAATCCTATTAGTTAGTTTTTTTCAGTGATATATAAAATGTTAATGATATTACCCAAAACTACTAATCATCTAAATTTATAGAATTTATTTAATTATTAGGTGATTTAATTAAATATTATTAGGTGCAACTTTTACTTTAATCAAATTAGAGAGATCATTCTGTAATCATAATAATTGTGAAATCAGGTGGAGGTTTCAACTTTTATTCATAAATTATTAAGTCTACTATTATTTTGTTTATTTAATTTTTGCATATTCATGAATATTGATGATATATATTTTTGTGAACTCTTCTGAAATTCCATTTGGAAAAAATTCCTTAGACAAAATGTTTGTCTTAGGGCACACTTGAAATATGACATCCTTAAAAGTTTATTAAATCAATTTTTACAAGTAATCAAGATTATCGGTACAATATGTACAGTATTTATTTTGGAAAAAAAATCGTCTTAATTTTTCTTCAGAAGAAATGAGTTAAAATAAACTGCTACATAAATACTGTATACAAAAGTAAATATTTTTTTTTTTAAGTTTTGGATGGTTTATATATTATTCCATTATTTATTACAATTAATTTTTTATACTAGGTAAATAATTGGTATTCCAAATGTATATTTTTATTGATTGAAAATGTAATTGTTTATTTGTAAAATATGTACATATTGAAAAGACAATACTTATTTCAAAAATTCATCACATTAGACTTTTGCTTTAAATATTTAACTTTCTTGAAATACATTCTTGATAACATTTTTTCAAATTTTCAATAAAATAAGTTCTGCTAGCTAATGAATGAATTGAAGTTTATATTTAAATTACAGTATTTAGAAAAGGTACAGCCAGAGGTACAAAAAAGGTTAAGCTGGCAGTTGAATTATTAGCAGTCTTGCCTTCAGTTCAGCAATTCATAGGCACAATTCCTACCTTGGGCATGGATTTTTGTATATTTTGAAATCTACATTAATGTGTAGATCTCTATGTCATGTGCAAAAAAATGACTATTGAACAACAAACCAAATCATTACTGCCTGACAACAATTAAATGCATGAATAGAATAGAAAAGTACCCATTCCACTCGTTAATTTAATTGAAGTATCTAGGCTCTATTTTGTTTGAAGTAAGAATCTCACTTAACTTTATATTAAACTTATTCTCTTGAAAAAAATAATGTCAGAATATCATAAATTATAAATATGTTTTAATTCTCCCTAATATATATTTATTAGTTTTGGATTTGGCAATTTGAGAAACTGGCTTAATTGTTTATGATTATTTGTAATGTTATAACTTACACTATGAACAATCGTGAATGATAAAGAATTAATCTTCTATATTATTTTATTTAAGATTGTTTCAAAATAAACTTGTTAACTTTATTATATGAACCTTAAAAATTTTAAATTTTGTGTGTGGTTGATATGAAAAAATGTGCCTAAAAATGACATTTTTGAATGTGATACTAAGTTTTGGGGAAATATGCTTAAAATTTTTAAAATTAATATTTTTATTATTATATTTATTAATTGCAGTGAGGATTATTAATCATTTTTGTTGAACTCTAAACATAGAAATTAAATAAAATGCACATAATTTTAGATTGTAAGAAAGAGTAAAATTTAAATATAAAATAATGTAGCTTAAGATATTTTAGTTATTTTGGAAAATATATTCTTATACAGTTTTTAAGTCTCATCTATTCTTTGACTTATTTCATTATTTGTTGTTTAAATCAAAGTGTTTTTTCTTTCTTTTGAATTCTGAATTATTTGGAGTTTTTCTATTTATTTTTATTATTTTTTTATTCTTCGTTTTCTTGGGTTTTTAGATCATGTACATTTGGTGGAATTCAGAACAGATTACTAAGTATGTCTACCACCAAGATCTTATGTACTTGGTTGCTGAGAATTTTTCTTTAATGTGTCCGATTCCATATTTTTTTTTTTCTCATTCAAATGAAGTATTCAATCAAAATTACCTCTAATTTTGAGATAAATTTGCATGTGATTTTAAACAAATGTAGGATATTCTGAAAATTTATTTCAGAACTATGTAAAAATAATTTCAGAAATGGGAAATGAACAAGCTCACAGTGTTTAGTGCAGAGATATGCAAACTCTGTCCTACTGGAAGGTTTTATTTGACCCACAGAAAAAATTTTAATTTGCTAACCCAATGCAAATTAAAAAAAATTATACATTTATATACCCATCTCCTTTTCTATTTTATTTAATCTTTTTCTTCCTTTTTTTTTCCAAAAAACAAATGATTTTTATACTTTCTCTATTTTTGTTCTAAAAAACATAATTGATATTGACGAACACAGATAGTTTAAAGGTAGAAGTTTTTTTAATTATAGCTGTAAATTGACACCAATGTAATTATCTCTTTTTTGGGGAGCTTTCTCGAGTGTAGACAAATAGCATCATTTATATCTAGTAAAATTATTAAAAGTATAGCTTCTTTGAATCATTTGTAAAATATTTCGACCCTAAAATGGCTTCTAAAAAGCATATAATTGAGTCAATGTCATGCTTTTAATGATGAATGAACATGGAAGTGTTTTTTAATGTTGTTAAAGGTAAACCGGTGTGTCTCATCTGCAATACTGTTGCAGTTTTCAAGAAATATAATATTTCCCATTATATCTAAGCACAAGGATTCCAGTTTTGAAGCAGTGTCCAAATTCAAAAGAAAACAAAAGGCAGAAAGTCTTTGTAAAAAATTATCTGGCCAACAGAATTTTTGTTTAAGGTAAACAGTATCCAAGATGCAGCTACACATGCAAATAACATTGTAACATAAAATATTTGCTAAAAATAATAAAACACTCAGTGAGAAGGAGCTCGTTAAATAATATATGCCCCAAGTTTGTGATAATTTATATCCACACAAGAAAAGTAATTTTGAGACTATCAATAAATGGTGATTTCTAGAATCGAAAACATTTATAAAAATTGACATTGCAATTTGAATAAAATATTGGCCAGTTTAAATTTTACTTCATAGCTATGAATAGAAGCTCTGATATAAGTGATACTGCTCAATTAGTATTATTTATAAAGGATATTGATGAGAACTTTGAGATTACTGAGGTACTGGCATGCGTACATTCTTTGAAAGGAACTATAACAGTATATGATATATTTTGTGAAATTCAGGAAGGGCTTTTAACTTTAAAAGTACCTTTAACAAATATATGCAATATTACTCATGTGAACATCAAATGCGACAATAAAAATCTGAATTTCTTGGATACTTTAATCACAAATATCCTTGACACAATGTTATTTTTCTATATAATGTGTTATACATCGTGGTGTTCTGTGTAAATCTGTATTCAATATGAAATTTATGTTTGATGCATTCATGAAGCTTATAAATACTATTCAATCTTATTGGCTTACTCACAGGTAATTTCGAGTTTTTTTTTTTCAGTCCGTGCAACATGAATACTCTGATATGTCATATTAAATGGAAATAAAGTAGCTTATTGCAGGATGTGTTTGACAGCTGAAAGACAACATTGTGTCATTCTTCTATGAGAAACAGTGTTCTGCGGAGTGTGAAATGTTAGAAGATACAGAATGGCTTTCGGGCTTCACATTTTCACTAATCTTTTCCATATGAGCAACTTCTATGTCAAAAAGCAAGGAAAAAATCAATTTATCCACAATATCTGGGCCCATCTCAAACCTTTTAAAACTTAATTTATTTTCTGGGCAGCTAGCTAAGAATGATTTGAACTATAACATTGTCTCATTTTGCAAGGTTCAGTTAATGGCAATAAGCTTAAGAATTTTGAGGATAGTTTGAAAAAACTGCATTTTGAGTTCAAATACAGGTATTCAATCCTGTTCAAACAGAACTGGATATTTTTACCATCTCTTTGAATGTAGATGCAATGAGATCGGAGCTTGAACTAATTGAGTTGCAATCTAATAATCCTCTCAAATAGTTATTTCTGAATATGCCAAAATTAATGTTAATGGGTGTGAACTAGTGTTTTCAACTATGAACCTTAGAAAGAATTATTTCAAAAGTAGACTGACAGATGACCATTTAGCCTTGTTCCATAGGATCAGTACATCTCACTATGAACCTCAATATAATGAACTTTTATAAGGAAAATCTCAATTTCATTCATCTCATTAACATATTTAATTTGTAATACTTGTATATTTTTAAAATTTTAGAAACATTTATCTTGGCCTGCCAAATTTATTTTCCTATTTTTGGCCAGCGATCGAAAAAGTTTGTCCATGCCTGGTCTAGTGCTAAAAAGCATCTAACTTTAACTGATATTTCATGTTTTTTCATAAATAATATAAACTGTATTTATTAATCTTCAATAATTTAAATTGACCAATATTATTTAAGTTAAATAAGTACATCCTTTTTTTATGTCTAAGTATCCTTATGAATTGTAAATGTAATTAATCAACATCCATTACATTTAAATTTTTGTATTATTTTCAGACTATTTCTTAATATAAGTTGTATTAAACATTATTTTTCAAATGTTTGTTTTTTGTTTATATTTTTTGGTATTGAAATATGGCAATTATTCCATTTCTAAGCTAGAATTTTTCTGGAAATGTATGCTTTGTGCATCTCACCATAAAAGATAAAAAAAAAAAAAAAAAAAATTGTATTTTAAATGTTGCCAGGTTTGATTTTTAAGACTCAATAACAGCATATATTTTGTCTACATTCAGCATTGCAATATGCAATAATTTTACCTTTTTTTAAAAAAATAGCTAAGTTTGAAATATTTTGGATAAATCCTGCTTTTATTGGTTAAACAACCAAAATTTGCAAGCTGTTATTGAATTTGTTGGTCAACAAATTTTTATAATCATCAATTTTTACTGAAAGCTTTTCTACTACAGGTTCTAAAATAGGTAAAGTGATATAAAAGTGTTCCATTTTGCAAAAAATTAATAGCATCAATATTACTCAGAATATTTTATAATGACAAAATTAACTTACTACAAACAGTGAACTTACAGCCAACAATGCCATTTGCAATTTTTGTTACCTTCAATTAGTACAATCATAATTTATGTATCGAACATGATTGCATTTATAGAGCTTCTCACTATTCCTAATTTGTTGTTAAAAAAAGTTCAGCCTAGTTATCAATAAAGGCATGGTAAATAATATTAAAATTTTGATCCATGAAATGCAATTTGTCAATAAATTTATTTTTATTTAGCTGTTATGCATGTTGATTATTCCTCTTATAAAAGTATGATTAATGGGTCTGCAAATTATAATTATATTGAAGACATTTATTTATGATCTTATATCAGTGTAAGAAACATTTAACCAAAGAATATTTATATTTGTTTATCAATAGAAACAATTCTCACATATTTCATATTGTATAAAATTTGCTATAACAATAAGAAAAGAATGTTTATAATTCTGAGATAGATGATTTGTGTTACTGTAGTTGAATTAATGAAGAACAATTCTGATTGCATTTTTTGTTATTCTTAACTATTGCAGTCATAGTTTTTTCATGGATTTCAAAGTTAAAAAAAGAAATTGTCTCTCAAAAATTTTTTTTTAATAGAAAGCGAATTTTGAAACATTTTAAGTATGAAATGATTGTCAAAATGTCAAAATTTGGTAATTAATTTAGTAAAAGAGTAAGAATATAAATCAGGGAATTTAACAAGCAATATTTTATCCAGTGAGGTAAGTGTTGTCATTAAAATCTTCAAGAAAAAGTTCCTTAATAAGTAAAACATAATTACTTTATATATTCTATATTGATAAGAGCATTTTATCTTTATTGAGGTTTACATAAATTCTTGATATCTCCCCAATTTTCTTTCTATAGCTAGAATATGAATAAATTATTTTCTTTAGAAATCAATTACATTCTCAGAAAACTTTAAAATTCCATTCATCCTGCTAGTATTTTTTGCATGAGGTATTTAAATATTCATGTTTAATTTGGGTGCATTGCATTAGTTCAGTAGCTCAATAGCTTCATGCCCATTAAGATCAGTGAAATGAAAAATCATTCTCCAAGAGCAGTAATTGGGAAGCTGACCACATTCTCCATCACTGGGTTGTTGAAATTTTGTGGCTTGAAGACATTTCCATATAATTCTCTAATGTTCAAAGTCCTTCCATTGATGTGGTGAGGAGGGTGCAGCTCATGTGTGACCTCATCACCTGACTATGGCTTAAAATTCAATTCATTTGCTAATGGGCGACTATTCCAAACCTCCGTTAATCTTAAGGTACAGTCCGGGGCTTGCCTGCACACTATGTATATATGTATTGTATTGGGTATTTTACATAATATTTAATTGTTTACTGTATTAAATGGTTTTTTATTTTTCAGATTGATACAACCAGTATTGGGGATGACTCTGCTCGACTTCACACAGGTGCAGGATGTTACAAAAACTTTGATCACTCCTTGGATGGAAGTATAGGAAATGCTCAAAGAAAGAATTCTCAGGCACACTCCTTGCCTTTAGGAGTCATGATAGCCAATTCTAATAATCTCCTTGATACACAAGGCCAGCCATCTGATAGCAGATTGTCGAATGTCACTCTAAACCATCTTAATAATTCTAACATTCCAACAAATTACCAGCAAGGATATATCTCTTCGGTTAGAAATTTTACTATGAAATTTATTAAGATAAAGATATCAAAAATTGTAATATATTGCAAATTTTCTGAGAAATTTTTGACTTTTCTATGTATTATTCCAACTTTTTCATATTTAAGAGTCTATGTCAGCATTTTTATTTCTGTTTTTGCTGTAATTAATTGTTTAAAAATGGGCTATAAATGAGATGTGGAAATATTAAATTGTATTAAGAATATCTCTATCTGCTTATGATGTTGAAATGAAAGGAGTACTAGTTTATTGGATTATGTGTGTTGTAAGCTGTCTTAAGAATTCTTAAAAAATGAGTATATTAGTAATTATTTTTTGTAGAAAGAAAAAAAAACTACATTCTAATTCTTCATATGAAAATGGTTCATGTTTGTTTTAAATCCTGAAATTTCAATGTGACATAGTTATTTCTAGTCAAAGTTATTATAATTTAAGATTTATATAATTTGTGGTATTTGTGTTTTAAAATGCAATAAGAGTTTATTTTGTACTTTAAAATATGCACGATTTTATATATATTAGGTTGGGGAAAAAGAAATCCAGTATTTTTTCTCGGAAAGTATCGATCAAACAATTTCAGATTTATGCTCGTTGGAAAGGTGACATTTCGCAGTAAAAAAAAAATCTATTGCTGTTTTTTGTTTGGTGCATTCAGTTGTGAGTTACAGGGTATTAAAAATGGAAGTGAACAAAGAGAAAATTCGGTACATTTTACAGTTTTTCTGTGACAAAGGCGAAAATGCCAGCCAGGCGGCTAAAATTGTGAATGGTGTTTATGGTTCCAATACTGTAACAACCAATTATGTGCAATTTTGGTTTCATAGATTCCGTTCAGGAATTTTTGATGCTAAAGATGCACCTCGCACAGGTAGGCCGGTCGTCGAAAATGTCGATAAAATCGGAGAAATGATCGAAGTTGACCGGCATGTTAGCAGTCGTAACATCGCCCAGGAGCTAAAAAATCGACCATAAAACAGTTTACACAAAGTTGGATTCAAAAAGAAGCTCGATGTTTGAGTGCCACACCAATTAACAGAAAAAAAAAACATGATGGATCGAATTTCCATCTGCGAAGCCTTGGCCAAACGGAATGAGATAGACCCATTTCTTAAACGGATGGTGACTGGAGATGAGAAATGGATCACATACGACAACCCTGTGCGAAAACGATCGTGGTCAAAGAGCGGTGAAGCACCTCAAACGGTGGCCAAACCAGGACTAACGGCCAGGAAGGTTCTGCTATGCATTTGGTGGGACTGGAAGGGGATTATTTATTATGAGTTGCTTCCATATGGCCAAACGCTAAATTCTGATCTCTACTGTCAACAACTGGGCCGTTTGAAGATAGCGATTGACCAGAATTGGCCAACAGGAGAGGTATCTTGATTCACCAGGACAACGCTAGGCCACACACATCTACAGTGACTCGCCAGAAACTTCGGGAGCTCGGTTGGGAAGTTTTAATGCATCCGCCATACAGGCCGGACTTGGCACCAAGCAATTATCATCTTTTTCTTGCATTGCAAAATTTCTTTAATGATAAAAAATTGGCATCTAGGGAGGATTGTGAAAATCGACTACTAGAGTGTTTTGCAAATAGAGACCAGGACTTCTATGAGAGAAGCATTATGAAGTTACCTTTAAAATGGCAACAAATCGTACAACAAAACGGTGCATATTTGACCCAAATTGGACTATCCGAAGCATGTTAAATAAAGTCCTGAAGTTCATATAAAAATAATGGATTTCTTTTTCCCCAACCTAATATATATGTTAGGAAAGACTAAAAAATTATACTTATTTTTAAAAATTTATAATTTTTTTGTAATTTAGTGAAACAGCTAATCAATATATGTTTAATTATATAATATATTAGATTTTAATCATTTTTTCTTTCTAATATGTGCTTATACTTTATGGGTCTTGCCCCAAAAACCAACTGACCTTTGTAATAAGTTTTTTTTGATAATTTAAAAAATTTTCTTTGAAAAAGAGGTTTTTTTAAAAAAATTTTCAATAGTTAAGTTTGAATTGATTTTTTAACTTAGTAAAATTTTTAATTAACAAGATTTAGGTCCAATGGTATAGTGTAGTGCTTAGTACTCCCAAGGCACAGGTCCTAAAAAGGGGTTGGCCAAGGTCAATTCAGCCTTTCATCCCTTCAGTGAATTGATAAACTGAGTACTGGGCGGGCGTACATGAAAACTAAACACTGGGAGTTTTGCTCTAGGCTGACCTCCTAACCTAGACATGCTTTGCACCCCAGGGCCCTCTGTCAGGAAAACAGATATGGATTCTGTAGGCTTTGGCTCCATGAGGCTGTTGGGTCACTGAGTTTGGTTTTATTAATAATATTCAGTAATTATTTGTCATGGGAATTAAATGTTGATATTTTATCTCACTTGATTAAAGCTTAAATTATATCATACTTATTTTGATATTTTGTTGTTGCACATCCCCAGATTAGCAGAGCTAAATCAAGTCCATGAAACTGTGCAATTTGAAGTCCAAAACTAAAAGTCAATATTTTTGAATACTTTAATGTTAAAAAATTAGCTTTTTAAAACTTTTTATGTAAGTTGCATAACGCTCCTAACTTGCTGCAAATATTTTAATTAATTATTTTTAAATTATGATAAATTTTTAATATTTTAAAATATGATTTGATTTGATATTTTTATGGTGTAATCAGTTATTAAAAATGTTTCCATATTCTAAGAAAGTGTGGATGCAAACTTATTTATTTTAGTCTATTTTATTACTTCATATATAAATTATTTCATGATATATTATATAGCATGAAGAAAGAGATCAAAGTTTAAATAATTTATAGATAGAACTTAATATGTTTCTTTACTCTAAATACCCACTTTAATTTGTTTCTTAAATATTTAAAAGAAACTTTCTTAAAAAAATAAAGTAATTGTTATTGTACTTGAATTAGGAGGTGAAAGATTTTATTGATCAAGAACCATCGACCCAGTGTGATTTAATGAGCAACATAGAACTTAAAACTATAAATAAGTGGGATGTAAACAGCATGGAAAGTTATGACACATATGCAACATGCAACTCTCAGCCTTGTGCTTCCCTTGCTGACTTGTCTGCTGATGACGCTTTCAATACTCGTCCAAATCCTACCCCACCGTATCAACATCTCAACTCAAGCAATCTTTATATTAACCCTCTTGAAGAAACATCACAACCTGTTCAAATCGAATTAAGAGATGGTTATACTATGCAACAGCATTTCTTCCCACAGCATTCTCCCATTGGGAAATCTTACAGTTCATCCTCAACAGACAGTGGCAGTTGTTATGAGGAACCTTCTGGAAGGACTCCTGATGGTTACTCCTCCCTTCCAACCTCTCCTGATCCCAAGCAAGAAGGACATTCATCAACACCAGCACTAACCACAAAGAAACCTTGGTTCTTCCAAGTAAGAAAGCCTAAAACTAGATTCGATACATTTGATACCTCACAACACAGTTTGCAATCATCATTAGATTCTGTTACCAGCAACACCAGTTCTCGGCAAGGCAGTGGTACATCTTTAGGGAAGTCTAGATTTGGCATCAAACCATCATTTTCAGTCAGAGGTGAATATTTTTACAATTTGTTGATATTTCAAAGATTCTATTGTTACTTTATTTTAATATAAACTATTTTTATATGTGAAAACAGGCTTAACATAAAGAAAAAGGCTTTAGCCATCTCTTTATGTAACATAAAGAGAAGCCTTTAGCCATCTCTTTATGTTAACTATGTTTAAAATTATAATAAAAATTAATTTTTAGCCGGTGATAAATTGTGAAATGTTGCAAAATTCTTTTAAGATTAAATATATAGATAAATAATAAAGTTTGAGTACTTGAAAGTTTTGCATTTTCTGCTTTGAATTTTTATTTTTATTATTATTATTATTATTTTTTTTTTTGGATAAAAAGTAATGTTGAATTATTAATAATTTGTATAATTTACTTGTTGAGATTTGAAAGTTTCATCATCATAAAGCATTTAAATCAAGATATCTTCCATTATAATTCAAAAATATAAAAAATTAAAATCTATTCAAAAAAGGTAAAATGATATTTTTAATCAAATTTCAAAACTTCTTTAGTT
Organism: Latrodectus geometricus; assembly: GCA_026290005.1. NCBI lineage: Eukaryota > Metazoa > Arthropoda > Arachnida > Araneae > Theridiidae > Latrodectus > Latrodectus geometricus. The sequence continues at coordinate 40,103 of JAPDSC010094748.1, read as the reverse complement.
CTTAAAATATTCATCATAGTTATAAGTTACACAGTATGACTTATAATTAAAATGAATAATCATTTAAATAATCTTAAATGTAAGTTCTGTGGTTAAATACATAATAAATAAGATTTATATAATTTACTATGTAAATCATATTATTAAACAAATCTTACCTATTATAATTACATTTTAACTTGATAATTTCCATCTTAGATTTGTGAATTGAATAAAAAATATTTGGTAAGTACTCACATAAATATAGAATAAATACTTTTATAATATAAAAACAATTATTGAAGGAAATTGCAAATTTTTTCATCTGGAGATACCCAAAGACTTATTGTCTAATTGTTTATTAAAAAAATGAATTTAAAATTTAAATGATTACATCAATAGTAATCACATACACAAAATTATTGTATTTGCACATTTATTATATTTTATTTTTAGTAATATTTTTTAAATTTACTGTCACATCAATGATTTTTCATTAATATAGTTTTTGTTAATTGTAAAATTATTTGTTCAAAATGTACTTAGAAAACAAATTTCTTTTCTGTACTTATTTTATTGTGAGTTTTGCATTTTCTTAACTTTTTTGGAAAATATCAAAATCAAATTTTGAAATATGTTTGTGATCCCCTTATCAAACACTTTGATGTACTGTCAGTCATTTTAAATGTTATCATGTTTGTAATTATAGGTTTTATAATTTCTGCCCTGTAGACTTAAATACTAAAATAAACTTTCTCCTACTCATTATGTTTTATGTTTAAAAAAACCTTAAATTAGTCTTGTTCTCTTAACATCACAAGTTACTTCAAAAGACCTTGCAAGTTTTGAAATTCAAAAAAATTTTAAATGTCTCAAGGGAAATTAAAAAATTTTCATAAATTATTGAAAGTCAAAGAAATGTATTTAACAGACAGTTAAGAATAAATTCTGCATATAAGTTACGTTATGCAAGTTTAATTATTTAATAAATATATATATTAACAATTAAAAATAAAATATAGTATTCCTTGTACCTCTCAATGTTAGTCAATATAACTTTATTTTCTCTAATACAGATTTTGGTATAATTTTCTTTCAAATGCTTAAAAGATAAGATTATTAGCTAATCATTTGTAAAAATTTTGACCGTTTTTGATTTTGTTTCTTCCTTTTTTATATATATATTTTTTTTAAATAACAAATAAAGAAAATGTTTTAGAACACTATGAAAAGCTATCCATTTAAAAAATAAAAAAGTCATTTTTTTTTAATTGTGAAGTATTGAGGTACAAAAAATAAAACAACTTATTCGATTATTTCATGATTTTTATATTTTTAATTCTTTATATGTGTTGAACTTAAGCTTCAGGTTTTGATTTTATTATTTTTAAATGTAATTAATGTGAGTATTATACTGATATTTTAAAAGTTTGAACTATTTTATTTCCGCTTTCAATTTTGTGTTTTATATTAATATTTTGAATGTGTTTAAAATCTCCAAGTATTTATTCTCCACTGAGTAAGTTTAATTAATGTTTTTTAAAACTATATTCAGATATGAATATGAATGCAAGAATGATTTCAATTTAAAAAAAATAAAAAAACAATCTTTTATTTAAAAAAAAGAAAAATGAAAATTCTTTTATGTATAGTGATACTTATGCACAACTAAACAGTTTTATAAATTCTGAAATAAGATGCAAATTTATCTGAAAAAACTTAATGTCCCCCCCCCCCACTGTAATTCTTAACATTCATTATATCATGTGATTTACACTTTGCAAAATTACACCTTATATGTTTGTATGACAGTGCAACTGTTCAATGTGAGTTCTCAATGAATAAATGTCTTTCATTGGAAAGTCTTGTTTTTCAATAAAAATAGTGATATGTAAGCAGATATTATAAATCTATTCTGTAGGTCCCCAAATACAAATATTTTAGGAATGTCAGATGTATCCAAATACTATATAAAAGTTAGTATGAAAATACTAGATGAATCATGTTGAAGAAAAAATAATACAATTTTAAGTAATTAAAATATAAAGAAAAATATTAAGAAGGAGAGAGCACTTTGAATTCTGAAGTTTCTGTAAGTTCTTATATAAATATGCTGTTAGCTGGGTAATTTTGTCTTTAAATAAAAATATGTGAAATTAATTATTAAGTTTGTCTTGTTGTTTAATCAATATCTTCAATGATAACATTAACACATCAACAACATTTCTATCTACATTTTATGTATTTTTTTATGTTGAATTTAGCATTATATTTTTAAAAATATGCAATCTTAAATAAAATTTATACTTTACATTTTTTTTATAGTCAAAAGAAATGATAATAAGAGTCCATTACTTGGAGGATCTTTAGAAAGAGGTTCATCAATGAAAAAATTTAATAGCCCGGATACTGCAAAAAAGCGTTCGATTTTGAAAAAAGACTCACTGTATAAAGAAGAAACTGAAAAGTTGATATCTGACAGCTATCACAAAAATGCCGCAGAGAATTGTGAAGTGATGTCAGGAAGTGCTTTTGTTCCAATATCAACATCTAATATTCATGATCCATTTTCTTCGTGTACATCTTTTTCTTCTTCAAAAGTACATACATCTGTTGGTCCAAAATCAAGTTCTAAATCTCACGCACAACCAATCAAATTTGTAGGCCTGGATGATGATACAGATTCTCTGGCTTCAGGAAGAGGATCTCCATCCTTCAGCATATCTCATGCTCCTGATTCATCATTACTGACTAGTAGTGTGCAAAGACATCAGCCCCTTAGTCCATCCGTATCCCGAACCTTACAATTTCCAGATACTCCTAAGTTACCTGATGGAGCTCTAGACAGAAGGCACACATTTCAAGACAGTGATTTTTTTGTTCAACAGGATGTGGCTCCTGTTGACAGCTCCACAACTTCCGGATCCCCTGCACATGGTGGTCACAGAATACATAGGGTACCTTCGTACTGCGCTAACACATCCACCTATGGTCCTTCCCGTTCATCTTCTCCTGCAACTACTTCTGTAACGTCTACAGTTGCGACACCTGCCCAGCCTTCAAAAAGTGAGCTTGCCAACTCTGTTGTGGGATTACCTTTGCTCCTAGCCACAGTGCCAATTGTAAGCCCCATCACCTCAACCACTAGTAATTTTTCCTCTGTAGCTCAAATTAGTACTGATAACAAAACAGCTCTGCAGCCAGATGCAGTGGTTGAATCCCACCGTCCTCCTCTATTAGCACAAAGTTCTCAACAGTCTACTACAGATGAAGATTCTGTCTTTGGACACAACCATCAAAGCACAATGAGTCGACAGTCATCGAAAGACAGTTCTACTTTGTCTTAATTGTGAATGTGTTAGTATTTTGTTTCATTTTGTGATGCTAATTTCCCTAATATTCTTATTAATATTAGGTTTTCTAAAAAGATTTAAAATATCATTACAGTTAAACTCCTGATTTTTTAAATTAAGTGTGAATTTCACAGAAAATTTATTAAGTTATGAAAAAGGGATTAAAAGGGAAAAAGAAATTCATTCAAACAATTTAAATGAATTAATAACATTAGCACATTCATTGTTTAAAAAGTAATACAATTATTTAGAATTTATAAATTTGCAATTTTAAAAATCTGCTGACATTCTTATTATTTTTCCATCAAACATTTTTTATTAATTGAAATTGTTTGGTGACTTAGACAACACAAATTATCTACTATTTGATAATGGAGTTTACTGTATATAATATAAAATATTAATATATAGAAATCTTACATTCTTTTAAATATTCTCTGTTTCAATTTTCTGCTTTTTTTTTTTTTTTTTTTTTTTTTTTTTTTTATAAAAGATCACAATTATTCTGTGTTAATTCTGTTATAAAAAAAAGGGTAAAATTAATTGATTTAAAAAAATTTTGCATGTAAGAAACTTTCATGGCATATTATATACGAAATGACTTTTCTGCTGAAAGAAACAAACATAAATCTTTTTTATAGTACTTTCAGTGGTGAAATACATTACATAACCTACCGAAATAAGCATATCCAGCGTAATAAAAAATGAATAAATGGCCATATAAGTCTTGCAACTTAGACTTCCTGGTTTTAGATTTCTCATGAATTGCTATGCATCACGCAAGATAGTTTATAATTGAATTATGAATAGAGTTGGTAATCTGTTTAGGAAGCATATTGGGATCAATAGAATACCAAGGAAAAACTCCAGACAATCATGTGAATTCTTTTATTCTGAGATAGAGAACCAGCAGATGTGCAAGACACAAATATCATTGCATCCATCAAAATAGTAATTTCTAGATTTAGTTGACTTCATTACATACTTTGTTATTCAGAGACATAGTCCAAAATACACCATTCTAAGGTAAATATCTATATTATGCCCCAGAAACATGTAACATTATGCAGTTTTTGTTAAGCTTGGATAATGCTGCTTTGCCATTTATATTTCATAAATATATGTATTAATTTCCTATGTTGTAGTTTGAAGAAAGTCTCAAAAAAATGTATCTTTGGGTAAATCTTGGAAGTGAAATGTTTAATACTATGATATTTTTTAGAAGTAATGTGATTTAGAGAAATTAAAGCAAAATTCTTTCTTCGCCACTTTATGAGATATAACTATTTTGGATGCACTTTCCTAAAATCAGTTCATTTTGATTATCTCTAAGTAAGCCATGTCCATTAGCTTTCTAAAAAAACTTTCTATTTGGAAAAATGATATTTACTAATCACTTAGCTTTAATCATCTCACTGCTTTGTATAAAATATAACTTTTTAGTATAAAATGAGGTTTAAAACAAATCAAATATGGTATTGAAAACTTGGAAATTTTATTTAGTTACAAAGTTATTAAAATAAAAGTTGGAACTTCTTTCATTTGCATTTCTCATTGGCACCACTTCTTTTTTTTAGAAGATTAATTACCTTCATATTAGTTTACTATTTTAAACTTTTTCAAAAACCAAAAATTAAAAACTATTTAAATATAGAAAAAAATCTGAAAATAATTCGATTAACATTTTTTCTTTACTCTTAATAATTATGCATAAAAGATAACTTTAAAAAAAGAAAGAAGTCCACATGATTCTTTTTATTGAAGCAATTACCCCAATGTGGAATGTTACAGAATGGCCTAACTTTACAGAAAATTTAAATCAATATTAATTACTGTTTAAATTAATTAGAAATGCTATTATTAAACTTTAGAAATGCAATATAGTTAATATTTTAAATTCACCTAAAACCAACATTCTGGTTTAAGTACCATTCCAGTCTATGCAATTATTCACAATTCAATACAAGATAAAAATTCAGCTAGCAAATAGAATAAGGATTTTAAATATGTTTATTTTTTACATTGTTCATGTACTTTGGATGAATTTCATCATATTTTTCTACATCAGGTTGATTATGATACATCTAAATATTTATCAAAGTACCCTTTAAATTTACTAAATGTTAAATAATTGCAAATTTTTGTGTAGTTTAGATTATTTGTTTAAATGCCAAAATGCATTAAATGTTAACACATTTATATATTCTAATACGCAATTCAGTCACATTAATATGATTACCACATACTTTCAACATCAATATTAAATAACCAACTACAGAAGCAAGTAGCAGCACAGTAGAGTTGAGCATTTATAAAATGTAAGATGTGTGTAATAGCTTCAGAAAACGTTGCCATAGAGCAGAGACAGAGTGATTTTTCTGACATCCAAAAGGGTATGATCATTGCCTTTCTAATCAAGGGTGAAAGCATTTCTGAAACAGTTAAATTTGTGAACAATTCCCATGCCATTCTGGTAAAAGTATACCGTGTATGGCAAAATGTGACTATTCAAAATCAGCAACATACAAATGTGGTGCGCCATAGATGACAGGGGTTGCAGATGCATTCGGGGAATAGTCATGCTAATATTCAGCCAAACAAACCATTGAGGTACCAATAATACTTCTCAAACTACTGTTCAGCGAATTTTGCTGCATCTCCAAAGCATGCATGTTTGCCAACTGCGGTTCATGGGTTCCAAAGGCTGGAATTTTCACATAAATATCGCAACTCTGAGTGGTGACAATGAATTTTGTTTTATGCTAACGTTGGAATAGAGCATTATGGTTTGGGGAATGTTTTTTCTCTTGGTTCACTCATCATTGTAGAAGGCAGGATGAATCAATAAAAATGAGCACATTGTTTTCTTCTGGATGATGGCATCTACTAGCAGGGTATTGCCATATTTCTGATAGTGTACATGCATGGTTTGAAGAGTTCCCCATTCTCCCTTGGCTATCCAACTCATTTCACTTAATCGAAAATTTGTGAGACTGGTCTTTTGTGGCATGGATCCTCTCCTGCTTGTGCAGCTGGTGACAACACTGAGTCAGCATCCCAAAGAACACCTTCAGGAACCTAATTGACTTTCTTCCTTGTAGCAGTTCACTATGTGAAAGGTGGTTATTCTGGTTTTAACAAGTTGTCACATTAATGTGACTGGACTGTGTACTTTATTTGCATTATATTTGGGATCATACCCCTTAAATTTATAATCATCTGTTTAGGATAATTATATTTTTTACATATGCTTTTTATTGATTTGATGAATTAGTTTTATGCTGAATCATGGTTAGAAATAAATATAATTAATTTTTTATTTTATTTTTAGCTGGATTGCATTCTGAGTCTATATCAAAAGCTGTAAAATTTGTTAGATCATCAGCTGGCCAGCTCTCAATTCAACTGAATTTAGAATTTGTGTAAATCTTTTCATGTTTTATGCTCATCATTTATGTCTACTATTCTTATAGTATTAACATTTTTCTTAATGTATGTGACGATTTTTAATATAGATTTAATTATTCTATGTTTATGTATACATATACAATTATATTTATTTTATTTCACTGATATAGTTTTATTCTTAATGTTTTGTCCTTGTGTTGACTACTTCACATATTTGGTTTAAATATATTCTTAGTTTATATATTTTATACAATTTTTTATATTTAATAAATGTATTTTCTAGTGCATGTGATATATTTATTATTGTTTGCTGTTAATTTTCTGTGATTTTTGAAATACCTATAACTGAGACCACAGTTCCATGATATAAATATACTTTTTTACATTCATTATTAAATTGTTTGTTGTTTATTATTAATTTCAAAACATTTTTATCTTCATGTAATTAATATTTATATGAATCTTGGCCATTTGTTGTACCAATAAGAGTTCAAGAAAATGTATTTTTGTAATGAATATAGATGTTGTCTGTTTACAATGCGATACTGTTCGATTCACTAATTTAAGAACGGTATAAAAATGTTTTTGACATGTATATTAAGCCACAAGACTGCTGGTGAAGTTTATTATTTGGAATTTTTTGCTTCATAGTAATTGATGGTTGCCAAAATACATTTTTACTATCTATTGAAAAAGCAAAGGGAAGCATCTTATAATAAAATTTTACAAATATTTGTATATATTAACTGGCAGCACATCTGTTATATTTGATGCTTTCACAACTTATTTACTGTTTTGATGCAGTCAAAAAGCACAGATATCATTTCTTATTATTTTCTCATTATCATTCATTATCCTATACTCCATTTTTATTGAGAGAAGTTTCCTTTCCATTATATTTGTGAACAACAGCCATTACAATTTATTCTTGAAGTTAGTTTTGTTTTACATATGTGAATTATTAATTCATTCATGAAGATAGAATTAAAGTTTTTAATTATTTTTATGAATTTCCTAACAGCAAACTATTTAATTTAAAACTGATGAAGGATTTCACAATACTTTTATCTAAAAAGAAATAAATTACAAATATATTTATTATAAATAATGTTAATTAAATATTAAAAAGAGTGAGTTATTTTCCCTGTCATCTAAAATAATTTTTTTTTTATTATAATTCATCTTTTTTCACTACCAATAATATTTTTATTGTTTATTTGATAAATATTTGTAATGGCTGTAATTCGTAGAATTATAAAATGCCAGATGTCCACCCAAAAATTGTGGTTGAACTGATCACGCGAATTTGCACTGTGTAAATGAATAGCACTGTTCCAAATATGAAACAATTTCCATCATATTCAGCATTTCTGTTGCTATTTGACTGCATATATAAATGAGAACTTCACCAATCTGCAACATCACGGTTCTTCATAAAAAAAAGAGTGCCCTGTCTTTATGCTCTGTGTTGTAATTCTACACACCTGAGTGTACTTTGCAAACCAATATGTGTGTGTGTGCCTGGAAGTATCAACACCAATAAGTGTACACTTATTGTTGAGAATGGTAATTGCTTGTGCATGTGTGTACACAATCTTGCAATATATAGACTGCTCACAAGATCATCATTCTGGTGCTCTGCCAATACAAATACTACTTACTTATCTCTGAAGATGCATGTGGGAACAGCTCAGAATCTTATCCTTCTCTAGGTACATATTTGAGTACTTAATTGTTACACTGATCAGTGCATTAAAAAATTGCACAATGTTTTTTATTGTTTGCGTGAGAATATTAAACTACTCATCTTTGGGGGACTTCTGGCAGAGATCCACGTAGAATTTCATCATAAAATGAACTGAGCTTCTAGTTGTTCTTGCATGCATCTGTGTCTCTTTTAAAAGGTGCTTATAGTAAGCGATTTTGCTTAGATTCATAATTAGTTGAAGGATTATAAACAGTTTAAAGTTTCCGCTTGGTTTCAGATCTGTTATAAATGTTGCATGCATTGCCATTGTAGACGATGGATTTGTAAATTAGCTAAGCCATCAAGAGATTCCATTGATGTTGTAAATAAATGCTTACACAGAAATTTATGCAATAGAGATAGACTCCATTCCTTAAATTTAATATTTAAGCAGCACACTCTGCATGGGTCCCTGTACTCTTTAAAGATAACTTTTTTCTATATACTTCAACATAATTTTATTAAATGTGGAAAAAAGTAAGTTTAAATAGATTGTTAAGAAAGTGATAACTGTTTTAGAAGACAAAAATAAGAAATACATCATGCCATTTTAAGATTCAAACAAATTTATTTATATTAATCTGCTTTTATTTTTGGACTTTGATCCCATTTCGACGTGTTATTTTTAATATTGCAAAATTTTATAAACATGGAAGAGAGCATTCTTACAATATATTTATTTAACTATTCACAGCCTTCATGATATTATTACATCTTTTTAGATAGTATTTATCAAACACACTTTTATTAAATTGTAAAAGAAATTTTTTAAAATTTGCATTAATTATAAGAAAATTTTGAATTGGATTTATTTTTGTACTGTTTAAAAATAAATTATTAGCTTTAATAAATTCTGCTTTGTCTATAAAAAAAAAAAAAAAAGAAATATTGCACTATGTACATCTGCACTGCTTCATGTCGATTGTATTAAATTTTGCTCATCATTCCTAAAATGTATTTTGTAAATTTTTTTTTTCTCTCTTTCCAGACATTTGAAAAAAGTATTTTATTTCTATGTAAATTTGATTAAAAATAGTAACTTTTCAACTATATAATAAAGTAACATAATGAATATCCATATAAGATTTTTGTAATCTTAATATTTAATTTCAGTTTTGTAATTTTTTTTATTTCAAATTACTAGTTCAATGAAATTATAGATTTGTGGGCCTTAAATTTTGAAAAATATTTTAATCGTTATAAAGTTTCTTTTCCTTATAACTGAACATTTTATTTCAAATATTATTCATTCACTTATTTGCATGTTAAAAACTTTATTTGTCTGGAGTTGCTTGCTGTGATATCCATTATTACCAGAGTTTAATTAAGCTCATTATTTTCATATTTTGTCTAAAAATATTTACAAGTAAAAACAGACTAAATAAGTATTTTGATATGAGTAAGTTATGCTGTAAAATTAAGTTGCTACTGTGACCCATATTTTACAATGCCAACAACTGCTATGCTGTCCTGCCATGATGAAGCTGTAAATATATTTTTCCCAAATCATTCGTCCATATATTTATATGTTGTCGGCCCAATTTTAGTTCTATTACTTCTGTATGAGATTAATTTGTAAAAATCTTGCACTTTTTAGCTTATTTTAAAGCCATGTTAATTTTTTAAAGAAAGTTTAATTCACAATTTTTGAGTCATTAAATTTTGTATACTGTTTGTAAATGAATAATTTCTTTTGCTTGCTCTTGAAACCTAATGCCATTCATAAAATATGAGTGAAATAAATCATTTTTGAAAATACCCTTTTTATGACCAAATCTTTATAATGCATTGAAATAAAAATATTTACATTTAAAGTTCTATTTACCAAAATATTTCTATAAATGAGTACTTGAAAGCATTTTAGTTTGCTTTTTCTTGCTTTATGTAGACAATTTAAATCGTTACTTACTTGTTTAAGTATGTATACGATTTATAACTAAATTCATCTTCAATTTTATTTGCTTAGGATGAGTTATTAATGATATTTTATGTTTACCATTTCGAATAAAATTTTACATACTAAAAAGTAGAAAAAGTTAAGAATATTTTCATCATATAGCTAAAATAAAATTGAATGTTTGCATTGTTCTATCTATGTGTTTAAAATATAAAATTGTTAATGAGTAAGAGGCATTGAAAGTAAAATGGGATTTATTTTTTGGCAATATTATAAAAAGGAAAAATGAAGAACTCTACACATTTTTAATTTAATAACAAAAGCATTCATAAAATATTCTGATATGAAAGATTAATTAAATATAATAATTACACAAATATTATAAATTATTATATCAGTATTATTTATACAATTATTCACTTAATATATCAGGGACCCTTCTTTATTCCATAATATTTTTCTGACTTTAAGATGGAAAAAAAAGGCAGCTAATTTATCCACTTAAAGCAATATATAAAATGCAAATGTTGCTTTTCATAGCACACTTTATCTGTATATCTGGCAATAATATTTTATCCATATTATAGTAATACTATAGTCTTGTGCTTAAAAGAAATTATCTTTCACAAACCATTTTATCCCTTTAAAACATCGTATAATCAAAATGCTCAAGCATCTATTTTCTAAAAATTTGTTACCGTTTTTATTTGCAAAAAAAAAAAATTTTTTCTTGCTGTTGATTTTTACAGTATAAGAAAATATTCTTCTAAACAGCTATTAGATGCAGTTAAGTTGTGCATATGATTTCTTTGTTGTTCATTCAAAATATTTGAAGTTTTTGGTAAAAAAGCTTTTCATGTCTAGCTCATCATTAGATGCACCTATTATCTGTATGGGAGGCATATAAATATTACTAGAAATTACAACACTGCAAATTAAAAAAAAGAAAATTGTCTAGAAAACTTTTAAGTGTTATCTGGACAGATGTACGAGAATAGAAATACTCTGTTAATTCTCATTTTATAATTAATTACAATATCAAAATCATTTACAGATATATATTTTCTAAATTTTATAACTGAAACACATTTTTTTAATACCTAAACCTCATGAAATGTGAATCTCAAGTTTAAAATATTGGGAGATGTCTGAGCATTTTTTCCCTTTCAATTTATGAATGATTCATCTAATTTCGTTGTTTTTTCTAACATTCCTTCTTTAAAGAATTGCCTAATTTTACTTTCTCACTTACTCATGTTTAAAAAATCATTAATAACTATTGAAGTGTGAAATTTGTTCTCTATTTTATTTATTTATTTATTTTTTTTTTATTTATTTATTTATTTATTTTTTTTTTGATAAAAATATTTTTAAATGTTTACAAAAATTATCTTGATTTAAGAAATATTTGCTCAGTCCTATAATTGTGTATAACATATAAATAAATGTGTGATACATATAAGTTGGTATTCTTTGTCTATACAATAATCACTCATATTTTTCTAATCCTACAAATTATATCATACAAAATAAGACTTAGTTTCATATTTTAAGTTTTTAGGAAACACAAGAAACTTACAATTTAAAATCTTTCAGTAAAAAAAAATAATAAAAAAAAAAAAATATTAAAAATCTCTTCAAAGACCTGTTAATTTTTTATTACTTTGGAAATGTTTTTTTATTATTTTGGAAACCTTATGATTTAAAAGATAAATAATGATAGAAAACAATAAGTATATTTTCCTGACTACTAGTAAGTTGATGCACTCAGTGTTAACCTAAAACTGTATCTCCTAAAGTTAAAAGTAAACCTAAAAATAAGAGTAAGAATGTTAAAAATGCCTTATCTAAAAATGAAAATAATATTTGTTCTGAAAATACTACATGCAATTCTAATGTTGATAAAAATGTAAGTTCTGTTAAAAATGTTGTCAGTCTTAATGATAAATTGTTGGAAAATAATTCTAGTACTATAAATCTAAATGCTGAACCTATGAATAATGTTGTAAATAATAATAATATAAACATTCATCAAAATCAATCTAGTCTAAATAACCCAGCTAACCCTAACCACGCCGCCAGTAATAGCCACACCCCCAATAAGAATGCTGAAAATAGAAATAATGATAAAATAAGTGTTGTATATGCAAATGATAATGCAATTGCCTCCACTAGTACCGAGAATAATAATACAAATAATGATTTAGCCCAGATTAACTCTGATTGCAACATCTTTAAAATACCTCTACCGTATGGTAGCTCGACGAACCCTAAAATTAAAAACGGTAAACAGCGGAGAAGAGAAAATAAACCAACGACCTAAGCGCTCAATCAAAAAAGCAAACGGAGAATCGGACGACGAGGATTATATACCCCAGAGAGTTAGAAATAAAAGGAAATTCAAAAAAATTAGAACTAGCAAAATAAACTACGAAACAGATGCTTCCAATAAATTCGACTCTCTCGATTCTGAAACGGATGTGGACAGACCACTACCAGCAAATAACCGAAACAACATTCCCCCCCCAAATTAATAACAGTAACCCAAATAATTCACAAAACGAAATAAGTAAACCACCGGCAGTTTGTGTAAAAACGACTCAAAAAATGGGAGAATTCATGAAATATGTAAATGAAAAATTAGAATTTACTGTTACTGGCAGACCATCTGGCCAATTTCTTAAATTGCAAATTAATTCCACTATAGAACATAGAACCCTCACTAAATTTCTAGACGAGGAAAAAATTCCTTACTGGGTAATTAACCCAGTAGCCGCTAAACCCTATAAAATTGTCATCAGAGGACTCTCCATAGACACAGATAAAATAGAAATAGAAAATGAATTAAAAACATATGGTTATAAGATAATTAAAACAACGCAACTTACCAAGGGGGGCGACAAAACTAGGCCTATGCCACTATTCCAGGTTCATCTAGAAAAAACTGCTGATATTTGTAAAATACACGAAATTACATCATTACTTTTTTATTGTCACAATTGAAAAATACATAAATTTAAATAGAGTGACCCAATGTCACAATTGTCAAATGTTTGGGCACGGTAGCACTAATTGCAGAATGCCCCCCCCGAGGTGTCAAATGTGGTGAAAATCACCATGCATCTAATTGAAATAAAACCCAGATCGAAAACAAAATAGAAAACTCTAAGTGCTGTAATTGTGGGGGACCCCACCCAGCAAGCCATAGAGGCTGCCCTAAAGCACCGAAACCCAAAATAAATCGACCACTTGAGTTCGAAAGCAGATATAAAAAACCTCAATATGCAAATGCCCCCCAAGAACATGTCATCAATAATCAAGAAAGTATAATATAATAATAGGAACTCTGAAATCACCTACGCCGCGGCAGTTAAAAACAATACAAACTTCCCACACCTTCCCTCAGTACAAGCACAGAAAAGCGAACCTAATATAACAGAATTAACTAATAATAACTCACAAAATGTTGCCGCTGATATAATAAAAGTAATAAAATTTTTAACTGAAGATTAAGAATTTAACATGTTAATTAAATTTATGGCAAACAACATAGATAAAATTAAAGAATGTAAAAATCCTGCTGATAAATTTTTTGTTTTAATTTAACTTTTTAGTCAGTTCGAAAAGATAAATAATTAAATAGATAAACAAAACTATAATCACATCAAATAAATAAATAAATTTATTTTTTGACAAATAGAGGGCACTACGAGCGCTCAACTGGATTATGAAATGCATCACAGTTTATTTAATAGCACTACCTCATATAGATGGCGCCACGAGCGTCAAAGTAAAATAACTCTAATGTAAACAAACAATGGATTTGTGTTCAATATTAATATAATTACTTATCTGAATTGTTTAATTTTAATAGAAAACTGTACCTCAACTGATGTTTACTGTAAAAATTGTGTGAAAAAAATATCATTTTGTAAAATAACATACAATATGTAAACCATTTGCATCCGTCTGTGTACGGAAAAGTGCCATGTAATCCCCAATGTAAATATTCCCCTTTTGAAATTTTCAATAAAGGATTACCGGAGCTCGGACAAATCACGAAAACCAGTAGAGTAGGGGTCCCCCTACTCCCTATGAAAATTATATATTTATATATAATTTTATCCCAAATAGGAACTCCCTAATATATCAAAACTAAATATAAAGTAATAAAAAAAAAACGTAAATGCATATAAATATACGATTTTTATTCAAATTACGAACATCTAAAATAGTAACCCCTCATATTATTATATTAAGAGGTGCGTGCATATTGGCACAGGTACTCTGCTGGGACAGCAACACCCTCGTCCTTGAACTCAGTGTTAGCACTGTATTTCTACAATTCAATTACTTACAGATTCAGTTCCTTCATCAATCATGGTTGTTTACCCAATGAAACTTTAAATCGTAGGTCCTGATCATATTTGTCCTTTTGTGCATAAAGGGAATGTAAAATAAACAAGCTATTTTTCCAATTTTGCATTATTTTTTCCAACTAGGGTAAAAGCTAGTTTACCACATTGGAAAATAATGCAAAAATCAATTTTAACAGGTTTTAACCTCACTTAACAGAAACAAAAAGCTTATTTGGATTTGAACATGCAAACTAGCAGTTTGTCTTACCTTCAAGGCCATGTTCTTATCAGTAAAATTTTGTGAAAATTACCCAGAAAAATTAGAAATTTTTTCCTCTCCAAAAGTTTTAGAAATAGATTTGTGGTCTGAAAATACATTATTAATGAAGAAACAATATTTTTTTAAGGTAGATTTCCTTAATGTATCTTCTTTTTAAGTTTTAAAAAATATAAATTTCAGGTACAACATTCAATTCTGTTGCCATTATAAGATATTCAGTTTTTTAAATATGAAGGTCAGGTCGGAGGTTCGATCTTCGGGACTTTTCATCCTTTCAATGGAAACTGCTTGGAACTAAACATTGAAGCCCCGGTTAGGCTGACCAAATTACGTATGCTTTGCAACCCATTGTCATGAAAACAGATATAGGCCCAGTCTATCCTGACACTGAGTTTAGTTTTCTTTAAATATCCGCTTATTCTAAATTTTGCAACACTGCTGAATGGATGCAATTAATTCACATGATTTGGTTTGCTCAATTTTCATTATTAAGTGGAAGTGAAATGTACTTTCTGTTTTAGGTTGAAGTTAATAGCATATAACATAAATAAAAGATTCATTCTTTCTAATCATTATTTTTTTTTGAATAAGCTGAACGTCTGTAGTGCAGAAAACAAATGTCAGGACAAAACTGCTTAAGCGAACTTTGTTTTCCTTTTTGTGAAACTTTAAATTATCTTTCAAATATTTCTCCTCAACAATCTACTATTGTTAAATCCATTTGCATAAAGCATTTGAGAATCACATTTAACTGTATAAAATAGATCATTTGCCTCTCATTAGATTAAAATGTCCACATTACTTTGATTTATTTCTTCCGAATGTTAACTTTTTTGCATGAATTAGGAGTTTGTTGAAAAATATGTAAATGTATAACTAGAAGATATTTGTTTCTTAAGGAAGTCAATGCTTTAAATTTTCATTTTCTTAATTTTGTTTCAGTCCACATTTATTACCTAAATTTTTTAGTATTGTCTGTTACTATAGTTTATATTTATCAACTATACTTATTTTCTCTAACAGTTGGAATGAAGTGTTTTTCCAACAAAAAATTTGAATGTGTGTTTACATTTATACAATTATTATTTTTTATTCATTTTGTCATGAAAAAACAGACTCATTGCAGATATTATTTCATAAATCAATGGTAGTGATCTATGTTTCTTTTCAAAATATCAATTAATTCAATTTTAGTGTCAACCTAGAAGGATATTTGTCATTTCTTAGCATAATTTTTCGCTTGTTTTGAAAGATTAAAAATAAAATCACTTATTTTACAAACATGGAAAAAAATTCCTCAATTTTCCTTTTGTAATTATTTGTTTACATATGTATAATGTGTTGTCAAGATAAATATATAACACTGAATTTTTAAATCATAATCATATATGATCAATTTTAACTAAATATATTATGTATTACATTTAAATAACATAAAAGTTAGAAATTTTTTTGTAATTGTTACAAATCTATGAAAAGCATATGTAATAATTATTCATTATCTAGAAATTAATTTTAATAATTTTTGACACACCATTCTTCCCAAAATAGTTTTTTTTATTGATAAAAAGCCATATAGTGTAGCAATTAAACTTTTAATCAAATTACATGCACAAGATATGAAACTTAATTTGAAAAAAATTATTAAAAATTCACAGCAGTTTCAAGAATTAAAAACTACATACTGTTGAAATGCTTTAAGAATAAACTTGGTGGTACCTAATTATAGTTATTGATATAAATACTGCTTTTCTGCTATACATTTGCATATATTTTCACTTGTTTTATCTTGCAATGTTTGTTTTACTATCTTTAAAGTATCCTAGTTGTGAGTATACAAGAAAAAAATTCTTAACTACTTTATTTAGCATACTTTACAATTCAGTTACATAATATTGCTAACATTAAATGCTTTTTGCTACTATTTAAAATTTCACAGTTTAAAAAAATCTTTAATCATGATGTTTGCAACTATGAATTTATACCTTTTTAATTTGCAACTTATAGTGTAAAATCATTAAATATACATTATACCTATTTTTATGAATTTTGAAATAAAAACTGAAGAGATTTTTGTGTTAATTAACCGTTTGAGTGCTGAAGAGTTTTCTTATATATATGCTAAAAATGTAGAATGAAATGCGTAGTAATTTTTTTTACCATTGTATTTTATTTTAATTCTTATATTATTAAAAATCACAATTGAGTAAAATGAATAAAAACTGCGATTGATATGAATTCAACTGCTCTCAATAGATGCGAAAATTATACTAACCAACAGCAGCGTCTTTGCATTTTTGGCGCATAAGAAGCTAAGCGCACTCAAACGGTTAAAATGAACAATGACGATTTTTATAAAAGAGTACATTATATTTTGTACCATTATTGAAATTATAATTCCATTTAGAGTAATTGCGATCTGGCAGTTGAATCCTTTGGACAGTTTGTGTATTTGAATCCCTTTTGGATATGTTTACCTTGGATTTGCAATGAGAAGTTTGGAATCCATGTAGTAAGTCTCTTGTGTGCAAAAATGAACAATGAGGGATTTAAATTACTATGTTTTGCATTTTTAATCGAAGGTAAACACAAACTCTTCGTTTTACTAAATTAATGGTTAAGTTGGAAAAATGATTTTTTTGAATTCTCTATTCAATGCTATTTTTTAAATGACTATTTTATAGATTATCACAAGGTAAACATGCTCTTTAATTGCAGCACATAGAACCTTTCATATTTTAACAAGCTCCTAATTGAAATCAATTCAGTTATGTATATTAAAAATTATGTTTATTATTATTTTTTTAAGAATGCATTTTTAAATTCTATACTAAAACATTTCAGTATATTTAAATATTTTTAATTAAATTTTTTTTTGACATCGCACTAAAGTAAATCAAACAAAAATTAAAAGTTATCAAACAAAAGTAAACCTTTTGTTTGATAATTCAATGCCCATCGTCATAATACACACACAAACACATATATATACATAATATAGGATTTTTTGTCATTGTATTATTCTCTATAAAAAATTTAATTATTAAAACATTTCTGGATAAACTGGTATTTTCTATTATTGTTAATGTATAAGATAAATGAGAACCAAATTTCGATCTATACAATCAACATAGTTAATATTCAAGTTATACTAGGCATTTCTTACATTGTTTATTTCTTTAGGTAATATGAGATTGTTATTTTATTATTTTTTTTTAATTTAGAAAGCGTTGTAAATAACGCTTAATTTTTTTTGTTTAAGTAAAATTTATTTAAATTCGATTTTCAAAAAAATAAAATAAAATTCTTAAGAAAAATAAAAAGAAAATTCTTAAGAATAAAAGAAAGTAATACTTAAATATTTAATTTACTTACTCTAAGAGACATTTTCAATTATTTCGAAGAATCGCGTAAAATACAAAGTGAACCAAACTTGCTCAATGGATTAAAACTTTTAGTAAATATGTTGATATTCTATATTTTTTATTATTATTGCTCCATCCAATGATTGTTTTCCAGATCCTTATTACTGGGCCCCTCGACCTAAGTAGGAGGGTTTGAAAAATAGGTTATTATTCATACTTTTTATGGGGGGGAAAAAGTTGATTAATACATTGTGTATCAGCATTTAAAATATCTATCATTGAAATACCAAAAAGTTTTGATGTTCTAATTTTATCCATCTATATTGATAAGACTTAAGAATTTATTGAAATAGATAATTAATAACTATTTTACTAAGTCCAATTAGGAAAATTATTTTCTAAGTTACAATAGTGTTTTAATTTTCAGCGCATATCCCTAAGAACTGTATTATTTATATATTTTAATGAATTCAAAAGTAAGAAATAACGTTTATTTATAAGCAGTAAGTTATTTTGAACACTTAACCAGGACATAAGCTTGGCAGTCGCCCACTCTTGACAGTGGTCAGCATGCATAACTGCGGATGGGGAGGTCCTGCGGTCGAATCTTAGTTGGCATGGATGAACTTCCTCTCTCTCCTGTCCTTTCCTTGCATAAATGGGTTGTGTATGGTTGCCTATCCTGTAAACTGGTACGCATGCGTGCACTGAGGAAGTCGGATTCCACTCCGGTTCAATGGGAAAAGTGGAGCCCCATACTGTTAGCCTAGTTGGCACAAGACAACAACATATGCTTCGCACCCCAAAGGTCATGAAAACAGGTATTGGCAGTTTAGATTTTGATCTTCTTATGGGATGTCGAACCACTGTCAATTTAGTTTAGTTTAAGTTATTTTGAAAATTTTAATACATCCTTTGCTCTTTTCTGATAAATATTTATTGCTTTCTTTATAATAAAAAAATATTATATATTATTGTCATCAATTTATTGCCATATTAGCGGCAAATTTATTTGTTTCTAACTATAGCAAAATTTAATTAGTATTTTCCAAATATGCTTTCCATCTCTTATAAACAATTTTTTTTTTTTCTAACGAAGGGACTGGGTGAAACTGCTACTCATTTAGCGTTAGCCGGTTGTGAACCTGTGAACCAAGTCACGGAGGCAAGTACACCAGTTTATAGGATGGGCCACATTCATCCATCATCTTAGAAGAAAGAAAACGTCCATGCCCAAACCGGGACCAACAGCCTGGGAGTCAGGAACCACTCATTTATCGGTCCACCTTATAAACAAATAGAGTTCTGTAATTCATAAACCGAAACAATTCTTTCTTTCTTTCTTTGCCCTTTCACATTGGCAAAATTATAAATGAAATTGACATAATTATATTTGTTGTAAAATTTCAAGTTGTTAATAATTTTATCTTGGTGTTATTTACAGTTTCGATGGATTCAAGGGAAAGTTCAAAGTCAACATTATTTACAGGAATACAGATAGGCTAAAGATAATTTCAATTTTAAATAATAAGTTATTGTCTTATATAAACAATATTACCACCATCATATTTTTATGAAAAAGTATATACACTGACGATGACATCGAAGACAGTTCCGGAAATGGACGGTTTTGTGTGAAGTCGAATTGTAGGCTTACGTATAACTGGTTGGTCCTACCGTCGTATCTCTGCTGCAACCCGCCTAGATGCATCAAATGTGTATTGAATTTGGAATAGATGGGTGAATGAACGAAATGCTAATAGTCACATAAGACCAGGTCCATCCTGACAGACAACAGAACGGACGGACCGACGCATCAGAAAGGCAGCTATGGCGGACCCACAATCAACTTTTCTTGACATTCTGCGCTATGTGCAGTCAGTTCTGGATGCTCCAATATCTACGAGAACAGTTGCACGACGATTGGTTGAAAGTGGCTTGCACACATACCACCCTTTACGAAGACTGCCATTAACATCAAGGCATCGTAGAGAGAGATTGCGATGGTGTCATCAACGAGCCACATGAACGACTGAATGGCAGAATGTGATGTTCAGCGACGAGTCTCGGTTCTGTTTGACTAATGATAGTCACCGATTGAGAGTCTGGAGACGTCAGGGAGATAGAGCCAATTCGACTACTATTGTTGAACGCCACACCGCTCCTCAACGTGGAATAATGGTTTGGGGTGCAATCAGCTACGATAGCAGATCACCCCTAGTACGCATCAGAGGCACATTGGCGTCACGAGGGTACGTTGATGAAGTGCTGCAACCTGTTGTGTTCTTTTCCCTTCAGCAGCTGCAAGATATTTTATTTTCAAGCAGATTAACGCAACACCGCACACGGCACTAATCAGCAGACAAGCTTTGCAGAATATCCAGTTGCTTTTTTGACCTGCGATGTCTCCTAATCTTTCCCCAATAGAGCATATCTGGGATGGGAGGGATTGAATGTCGTTTGTCTGTTATACCACAGCCTCCGTCGGAGCTCAAACTGTGGAAAATGGTTCACACCATATGGGCTTCTATCCCCCAGGACACCGTCCACATGTTAATTGAATCTCTACCTCGCAGAGTGTCTGCTTGCATCGCTGCGAGAGGCGGCCATACTACTTACTGATTTTCTACATATTTCGTCAATTTATAAATTTATCTTTTTGTAATTAACATCACTTATTTATATATGCATGTTCACTCTCTGTGTATCAATTTTTATCACATTCTATCCAGTATTTTATGGTGTTGCTTTTCCTATGTCAGGCAGTGTATATATATATATATATGGAAATAGAGAAAAAAATTACATTCTAGTTAAATTCCCAAATCTTTTTTTTATGCTGATTGGTCTTTTAGGTGCATTTATAATAAGCATTTTTCACGCTCAAACAAAAGTTTCGTTTAAGATAATTTGCTATAAAATATTTAGATTTAGAATTTCTTTGTTGTTTTGTGCCAGCTAGGCTGGCAGTATAGGGTGCGCTGCTCCATTTTCCCAACTGAACCGTAATTTGGTGTGATGTCCGACTTCCTTAGTACACACATGCCATAGGTATCTATTTATAGGATATGTAACTATTCACAATTCATTTATACAAGGAAAGGACAAAGATTGGAGAAAGAGAAAGTGCATCCATGCCTGAACCGGGATTCGAACCCAGGACCTCCCTACCCACAGTGGGGTACGGTGACCACCAGACAGGTGGAATTACTTTAAATTGCGTAAATTATAATTTCAAATATGATATTTTGAAATATATAAAAAATATAATATATGGAAATAATAATAAAATTATATTTTTCAAATATATTCAAAATTTATTTAAAACCTGACTATACTGCCACTTTAAAAAAAAGAATTGGAAAATTAGGAAATATTTTTATAACTAATAAAGTAATTGTTTAAACTCAATATAAACAAAATTAAAAATAATTTATAAATATAAGAATAAGCTACAAAACACAGATTTGAAATTATTAATATATGGATACATAATTACCAAAAATTATAAAGTACATCAATAGAATATATTGTGTTCAATTTTGTTAAATATTTTCTCCAGATAAGATATAAATTTCCATACATTGGGAAAAATGAGATAATAACCATCTTTTTTTGGATCATTTTACTATTTCAACTCTTTGTTTTACTGTTTGTGTTACTGTTTATTTTTCTGACAGGATGATGATTATTATTTTTTTTTCCAAATAATGACTTCCAATTCTCTGGATTTGTTTTGAATTTTTAATAGATGAGCATAAAAAACAGTTTTAATTTTACTAATTGTGGGTTGCGCAGAAAATTTCACAAGAAAGTGTTAGAATTTCACATAAGAATCATAAATTTATAGAAAAATATGAAATCTTATGTCATTCTGTTCTTTTATATATGTAAGATCTACTCTTCCCCAGAAAATCTTAGAATAGCTTAGTTCGAGCTTTAAAAATGTGGAATCCACGTTATTTATAAAATTAATTTTATTATTTAAAAAGATGTGAAATATATTACCTTTAAAATATGCAATGCAAACGATGGCGTAGCGAAAGCATAATGCCCATTTTGCCTCAAAAAAGAACATAATTTTATACGCAGAAAAAACTCATTATAAGAATTTAATACAAATAAAAAAGTGAAGTACCTATTGTAATATAATCTAAAATGTAGACCATTTTAAAAGCTCAAGTGATATTTTTCAATTAGGATAAAAAACTGTTTAAAAAAATATTTAAAAAAAAAAAAAAAAAAAAAAAAAACTAGAATTGCATTTGGAAATATGTCAGTAGAATAATCGGACTTAAATAGTTTAAAAGAGAGATATTATAAATTTTACCTTTTAATATAATTGTTTTAAAAAAAGTACTATTTTTAAGCAATTTAAAGATGTTAATATATATTAAAAGTAACTGTAGTCATTAACAACAATAACAATTTTACATATTAATTATACCGCATAGATTTTTCTTGATTTTGCTGAAGCAAATTGATCAATTATTTAATCGTTAATCACTTCACATATTTCGTGTTCTACTTTTAAAAATGTTAAGCCACTTATACGATGTTATACCATGATTGATCTTTATATGTGAGTGTGCTTATAAGCGAAAATTTCTTTAATTTGCGTTATTTGGGAACTAATGATATACTAACTACGAGTGACGAGAGAAAAGAAACTAGATTTGCGTATTTTCCTAGAATTTGGATTAATTACTTTTAGATTCCCAAAACATAAAACTTTAAAAAACAAACATCACGGTAATCGAAAACACGATTATAAGAACACAAAATTTTATTTTTAAAAGGAAATAAAGCAAGTAAAATTAATATTCAAATATAAGAAGATTTTCGTTTATATGGCAATCTCCTGCAATTGTTAACTCGCCCTTGACTCTGTATCATTTTTCACCAACAACAATTTTTATTAAATTTAAAATATTTAATATATGTGAATAAACTACTCACAATATTCAGCGCCATGTTTTCAAGTGTTTGTTTGTATATTTGTTAAAATGAAGCTAAAAGATAAACTGGCTGATTTTTCTTATTTAAGATCTAAGCCGACAAGAAGCTGTATGTAAAATTTGTTTCTTTTCAGAGACTTCCTCTCTGTTTTGTTGGGGTTTTATATATATATTTTCAGTGTCGCCTGAAGAGCCAAGAAGGCCGAATTGTGGTGAATGAACTACTCAACAGCCGACGCCACTATTTCATATGCTTTGTCTCCAATCTAGAAGGAGAACTTTTCCAGGAGTGAGAGAAAGCTCTACGACGACTCCATAATATTCAACCTCATTTCATTCTGATATGATTAAGACGATTAGTTGTACATATTTTATAACTGTAAATGTGTATTAATTAAATGTTCGTCTAGATCAGAGCTCCCCAAACTTTTCTTTGTCGTAGCCCCCTTGCCATGTTTTTCCGTGTTGGGTAGATCCACGGCCAACTAGACACACAAGGCCGTGTAAGCTTGGCAATCACGTGACATGACGTCACTTTGGTCGTCCTAAGGGAGAAACGATCGAAGCTGTGGGAAACAAACATTGTTGTCATTTACGGCGTGTGTTCGAAGTTTAAGCAATTTAAAATTAGGGATGGTTAAACCAGTTATTTTCTAATAACTAGTTATCATCGTTATGTTCCATAAAAATAACATGTTATAAAAACCGTTATAAAATAACAGTTTTTGTCACGTGATCAATATGAGAGCTCTTATTGGTTCACTGGCAACTGATAACAGTTTTTGCAGAATTCTGTTATGCAGTTAATCACATGACTCATTTAGGAGCCTTTCATTGGTTTTCTTGTAACTTATAACAGTATGACGTAGATTCTGTTATTTGAAGGGTCACGTGTTTAGTTTTACCATATTTCATTGGTTCTCTGATACCGTTAAACAGCTCTGGAACGAGAAGTTATTCCAAGGAAACACATCTGTTTGGGTTTCTTGGAAATTCCGAAGGGCTATTAGGGTAACAAAACTGTTTTTGAGGAAATGCAGTTAAATAAGACTTTTGGTGAGCCATGATTATCTAAAATTGAGTGGAAGTAGTTTAGGCGGAATTTTTTTCCACATTGATATTTTTTATTAAAAAAATTATTCAAGAAATCATTTAATCTTACATTTCAAAAAAAATTATGATATTACGTTAACAATTTAAAGACTTTTCTTTATTTGACAAAACAGTTTATAATCTTGCAATACAGATTGTTAAGATTAGAAACTCGATTGCAGAATAAATAAATTTTGCCTATTACAAATATTATATTTTTTAATTAACCAGTTATTTTAATAAAAATTGATAATATTAATTTTTTCATTTATTTTGATTGCAATTATTTAAATTATAATTTGAATTTACACTATGTTTCATTCCAATTTTTTCAATAAAAATAAGTTGAGTCCAGATATGAGATAACTTATTTTATAATAATAATATATTATAAAATGACATATCTACGTGAACACATGTTTTAAATATTTAAACGTTCGTTATTAAAAATTATAAATAACTCGATCGAACGTTAAAAATTTCCAATAATAAACATTAACTTTCAATGCTTACAAAAAGCTTACCTTTCTATCAAATTATAATATTTCACTATATATTCTTGATTTAATGCTCTTGTATAATCTAATTTCGTGTGACATCTATTTTAAATATATTTATAAACAAAACTTTGCATCATGAGGGAGTAAAAATATAAATGCTATAAGAGAAGAATAAATTTTTTTTAAAATACTCGTTACGGAATGACATTTTTAAATAAAAATGTATATTGCGTATAAACAACATTTGCAGAAGAATCATGAAGATACTATTGCAATAAATAAGACATTAGCTATAATGAATAGAATTACAGTCACATTATATTAGTTTATATATTTTAAAGTTATTTTCACACAAATATATATTTACCATAAGCAATAGATTTTATTATTATTTATCTCTATAGAGATTACTATTCTGGCGAATTTCTTGATTTACATTGTTTAGTATTTGTTATATAATTTTACATCAAATATCAATCCGTCTTCATAGAAGAATTCAAGATTAAATAACTTTTGAAATTATAAGTTTTTAAATAAATTAAAAGAATAAACAAGTTTAACATCATTAATTTCTGCATATCAAGCATATGGTAACAGCAATCTTTTTATAATTTATTAATGAATATTTTCTATAGAATTGCATAACAATTGCTTACATGCTGTCTATCTTAAAAAAATATATTTTGCAAGTAAAATATTTGGCAGAAATTCTATTAATTAAGCTATATTCCAAATAGGACTCTTATTAACTCTATTCATTTTAAAATATTTAAAACAAAGAATTAAATAGTAAAAATAATACAAAAAATAAAACAAACTATAGAAACAACAGAATCAGAATTCTGACATGTATCAGAATCAGAATTCTCACACAAAAAGAATTACAACCCTCACATATTTGTAGCCAAATTAATAGTTATCTAATTTATAAGAATTTATAATAATTAATAATTTCTGATGTTGCTTGTCAATAATCAATTTTAATGTTAAATTTCTAGGTAATTTAGAAATTTAAATCTGGTAGAATTTTGAATTAAACAATTCTAAGTAAACGTAGTTAGTTATAAATAGCTCTACAAACGAAAAATACAATTAACAAGAGTTTTTAGATTTTGAATGTAAAAAGGTTTCCATTAGCATAAAGTATAAAATAAAGTTAACTTTCAAATTTTTTTGCTTAAACCAGATTTTAATAGTGAGAAATTAATTTTACAAATCTACAAAAATGATAAATTTTATCACAAAGAGATTATTAATTCATTCTTTAAACTAAGATTTGAGCGATTAAAAAAGCATTATAGCATTTCTGAATTCAGATAATCTATTAATTTTAAAAAGTTTTTTCTTACACACACACATATATATCATATATATATATATATATATATATATATATACAAGTAACTATTAATATAATTACATGACATGTATCAGATAACAATTATATTAATTGTTATTTTAATTTAATTATGATAATTCTTTTTAAACAAATAATAAAACATTATCAAAAAATACTGTTAGATTCTACAAACTTTTAAAATTTATTTAAAATTGAATAAGCTTAATTTTTTAATCTATTTTTATTTATAAAAATTACTAATTTTCTTCTCGAAATTTGACAAAAAATTTCAAATATTTCACACTTATCTTAACTTTTGAGTATAATTTGAGTATTTATTGTAAGTAATTAAAATCTTATTTATATTAATTGTTATTTTAATATAATTATGATAATTCTTTTTTAACAAATAATAATACATTATAATATCAAAAAATTCTGTTAGATTCTACAAACTTTTAAAATTTAATTGAATAAACTTAATTTTTTAATCTATTTTAATTTATAAAAATTAATAATTTTCTTCTCGAAATTTGACATAAAATTTAAAATATTTCACACTTATCTTAATTTTGAGTATAATTTCGAGTTTGTAAAATATATTTCAGCTTAATAAAAATTTTGCTAAAATTTATAAGATTCACACAAATAAAACTAAATTTCAATGAAAGACGGAAGATGAATAAAATGTCCCCTCAATATTGTCATAAAAGGATCTTTAAGAATCCCCATTCTTACTAATGCTTTCATCATTTTTACAGTGAAATCTACATATTCAAACATCCGCTTTTCAACAATTAACTCCCCCCCCCTCCTCTGCAGTAGAGAGTCGAAGGTGTCATTGATTGATGGTCCACCAAAGGAGAGTATGGAAAATGCGTTCCCTAGATTCTCGAAAACTGACGGTATAAGAAACTAAATCAACGATAACTTCTTTTAAGTTCCAAAATAACAATAACAGCTTTAAAGTTCCGGATGTTCCAAAATAACGATAACTGCTTTAACGTTCCGGAAGTTCCAAAATAACGAAATGTAGAAACGTTCTACAATAACGTAAAAGAAGTAACCAGCAACGGAACGATTTGAGCTGTTCAGCAGGAAAGAAAACCGTTATCTTAATAACAAAATTTCTCAAGAACGCGTTTTTCGTTAAACTGTTATTAAGCAATAACTTTTCCTAAATAACAGTTCCACCAAATAACGATCATCTCTATTTAAAATGCCTGATCGTTGTTGTGTTCCTTAGCAAGTCAAATTATGATAGTACTGGCTCATATGTATTCTGTTTTAAATTTCCTAAAGATGAAGTGAAGAAAATTTTGTGGTTAAAAAAAATTCCCCGAAAAGATTTTTCCCCTAGCAAACGAAGCGTTGTTTGTGAAAAGCATTTCGCAGATGATCAAATTATCAGATTTGATTATTTACCACAAAATGGAGAGGCAGAGGACATTAAAATACCTCGAGATCGTCCTAAATTGAAGGATGGAGCTGTTCCTACAATATTTCCTGGCTGTCCAACATATCTGACACAAAAATGTGCAGTTAAAAGATTAAGCAGAAATGAAAAATTACATGTTCTATCTGAAAAAGTTTTATCAGATTTTATGACTGCTGATAAAATTAATTCTTTTGAAGAATTAACGAAAATACCGGAAACAATTTCTCTTCCGGATAATATTATAGTACACAAAACTGAAACTGAAGCTCATGTTTTATTTATGAATTTTCAATCTGTTCCCAATCTTTTAAAAAGCATTAAAATAAGCATTGATTTTTCAACTTCAGTTTTTGTTGAAGGCGTTGCTCAAGAAATAACAAAGTTTAATCATCTTTTGAGTGATGGTAAATTTCTGTTTGTTATGTTATGTTTCAAAAATTAATTTCTAAGGATTATGAAAAATTATTTCTTAACCATAGTAAACAACAAGTAATATTAATTAATTTAACAGAAACCTATTTAAAAGAAAGTTGTCTGTTTGAGTTTAACAAAATTTGCTCTAATTGTAATTCATGTTTCTCTGTAAATATTTGAAAAGTTTTTCAAATGTATGTTTAAATAATTACTCAAAATTTGAAACAGATAAAAATGTTTTCAATAAAAATGTTATGAAAATTAACAAGTCTAACAATAAAAACATAAATTGTTCTGATAGGAAATTGAAAAAGTTTAAAAAATAAAACATTAAAAATTTATAAAGCTGTAGAAATTTTTTATGTACATTGATAATTTTAATGACCTTTTATATTTATTAAGAAAGCTTTAAATGCATAATTTTTATTTATTGATTTATACAAAAATAGTGTTATGTTTTTCAAAATGTATTTACTTTTATACATTTACTGCATCTAATATATTATCTTAATTTGATAAAAATGAGTTTGTTGTTTTTAAATGATAATTTTCTTGCGGGTATTCTTAAAACTTAATGTTTTTCCATCATAAGTTGTTTTACATCACTATGCTAAACTTATTTGGATTGAAATTTGTCATTTGTGATACTTTTTATATTTTTTGAAATGCTTCTTTTTATATTTTTTGAAAATTTTTATAAACTATGTGCCATTTTGTTTACACAATTAAATAAAATTTTATTAAACATTTTTTTGCTTTTAGTGTTTTTATGTGAAAAAATTGTTTTGTTCAAGTTTATTGTTTAAGGCAGTATGATAAAAGTACTTCAAAACAAGTATTAAAAATATTACCTTTTATTTATGCAGAAGCCACTATAAAATTACATTTGTATTAATTAATATTTCAATGATTAGGTATCTAATTTATTTTAGTGGTATTTGCACATTGTAGTGTTTAATATGTATAAAGTAAAAAAAGTAAGTCTTGGATTGAAAAATATTTAATATATCAGAAAGATATTTACTTTTAAAAATTCATAAAGGCAGAAACTTTTGAGTCTTATGATATATGCCAATATAAGAATTTCACATTTACAAGATATTTAAACATGAATTTTTAATGGTTAAGAAAAAATATATAGCTATTATTTTGGATTATGCATTATAAATATATTTCACATGTATTTTTGTGTTAATTTTAAAAAGTTCATTTCATAGCTCAGAAATTTGCACTGTTTAAATAACATTCAACAATAGCTACATTAAAAGATATTATTTGTAAGTTAATGTGCAGATGTTTGAATAAATTTAAACTTAATGATTTTTATGATTCATGCTTTGTACCAAAGATAGTGGAATATATGTATTTGATTCATCAAGTTACAGAATATGAACTGGAATGAAAGCAAAGAAAATATTTCACTCAAAAATACATTTAAAGCAGTGAAATTATTTTGTATCACATTACCTTCTATATATTTCTGATACTAATACTAATGAAATATAAAGGAAACAATAGATTAAATTCTTAAAGTATTCACACAAATTATTTTTAAGAGTATATAAATTACAGATTTCAATTGAAATGATAAAAAAAACACTTATAGAATTATTATATTTTAGGTTCTGAACTTATATTATGAATAAAATAATTCCAAACACTTAAAAGAATACATGTTTTGTATGAAAGATAGTTGAATATATGTGTATTAAATTAACAACTTACTGAATATGAATTAGAAGGAAAGTAAAGAAACAATTTCACTCAAAAATGCACTTAAAGAAATAGTGAAATTATTTTGCAATATTACTTTATATTTCTGATACTAATTCAAGTGAAATATAAAGGACAGAATTGATTAAATTATAAAAATTGAAAATTGTTTTTTAAGTGTATATAAATTTTAAATAAAATGATAAACAGATAATATTTCAGATTTTATTCATTTTTCAAATACTTCAGATTTTAGACTTATATTTTGAATAAATGAATTTTAAAAAAATATAATAAATATTAAATTCAAAATTTTTATTGCAAATAGTTTAACCATCTAACTTTGAATGATAATTCTAAATTAACGGGCTATAAGCAAACTATTCTCGGTTTCACTTACAACGAAACCTTTTGGGAGAAAGGACGGTCTCCGTGACGTCACAAAAAGCTTACACGGCCTTGTGTGTCTAGTTGGCCGTGGTAGATCCCCTACTTACCTGATATTGATTTCCTGTAAACTTCTAACTGTAGTGAAGTTTAGTGTTAAAAACTTAAAATAAAAACACATGTACATTTATTAATTGAATTTAAATCAAAACTACTTAAAATAAAATTTTGTATCTGTTATGTAAAATATACGTAACATTAAATAAACTATAAATAAAATAACATAAGCAATAAGTCAATATTTTTAGTGAGAAGGATGAACCGGATGCTTTAATAATAAATTATCAAGATTTGGCGTCAGTGCAAGGTAGCGAAGCTCTGAGACTGCGACTCTCAGGTTTTTACAAGTTCAAAATGTATTGCGACCACAAAGCGAATACCAACATCCTACAACTTACACAATTTTATAAACATATATAATAAATTTTTTACTTCATAGGTACTTTTATAAATAATGTATATGTTTTGATATAATAAGATAGTATGATGTAAGTAAATAGGTACTATCAGTGTATGTGTTGAGGTTCACTATCGTGGACCCCCATTTTCATTTCATGGACCCCAAATTTTTTTTCGCTGACGTAGACCCCTTGCAGGTTGTCATAGACCCCTAGGGGTCGATATAGACCACTTTGGGAATCACTGGTCTTGATAAACTTTGTTATTTAATTAAAATCACGAACCTGGCCGTGCCCCACCCCAATATATATATATTATAGATATGGCACCTTCCAGCTCTTCTTTTTCTGTTGTATTTCACCAATAATCACTTGCTTCTTCTCAGTACATGACGCAATAATTATTAAATTTAGTATATATATATATAATTTTCTTTTATTAAAATTGAAATTTCGCCCAAAATAAAATTAAATTCTCTTGATTTTTTTTTTTTTTGGAGCTTTTATTTAATATTTTTCTACGAACAGAGACCTGGGTATGATTGACCTTCATATATCCGACTTGTCGACGAATTTGCCGTCTGGTTATGCTCTAATTATTTAACCCTTCTTTGCATAATGGTGGAAATTTCCATCATAACCTATAATGCCCAAAAATTATATAAAAGAACAAGTTCACTTTAAGTGGATCGTGTTTGGATACCTTTTTAATGTCCATTGCATAAAAAGAAACATAGCTGTCAAAAATAAACAAGTGTCATTATCAGTGAAACGAGCTTAAAGTTGTCTCATTCCGCTGTTTGTTGTAGTTGCAATAAACATATGATTTCGTTTATAATTTTGTTATATTATATTAGAGTTTCTATTGCTAAAAAATTGAAAATGAGTGGAAGAAAGGTTTGTAACACGTGTTTCTGTTATTTTCCTCTTTTATTTCTATTTAGTACTAAGCTAATGATCTAACTTTGGATGATGATGGAAATTTTTAGCATATTGTTTTTTGCTAAATTTATACTATAAATATATACTAAGATTTTTTTAACCATTTTTCCTTTAATTTTGAACATGAATTATATCAACTTGATTAATTTCACCAATAAAGAAAAAATCATGCAAAGAAGGGTTAAATATAATTGTATTAAGTTCTTTCAATTATACTTTATAGAAGATGTGTGACTGAGAACAAGCATAAAAAATTTGAAATTGTCTTACTGTAAAATTTAAGGTTTAAATAACTTTTAATATACTTTGAATGAAAAAAATAAGGATACTATAATGAGAATTTATATTGATTTTATATGAATAAAATCAAGTGTTAATTATATCAAGATTTTTTTTTTCTTTTTTGGATAATTTAAACAGCTGTGATTTGTCGGAACAGAATAAGAAAAAAAAAAAAAAGAGCTTAGGAAAATTTTATTTACTTCATATAATGTATACTATTTTTGTTATTTAATAACTTAACAAATATTTTTCTAGTTTAGATATTAGGATGGGAAATTTGAATTCACTTGTTCAAGTTCCACCCTCTTGTAAAAATCATATTGATATATTTTAAGTATAATAATTTTTTATTTAAGCAATGCTAAAATCATATTATTTTTATGAAATATGTATCTTAAAATTAAAGTCGAAATAAATAAAAGCAGAAATCAATGAGAATCGAAATTTATTTGATTTAAAAAACTATAAATTTAAAATTTTTTGTTCGAATAATTTTTTCGAGTCAAATTTATTTGAAAAATGTTAGCTTAGATTCCTTCTGATTCAGTTATTTTGTATGGATATTTTGTTTTAACCGCGTGTTTTTCTGCAGTACACACACATTTATTACTTATACTAAATTATTTAATTTTACAAAATTTGATAATAATTTTTTGACATTTTTTGATCATTTAACATTTTTTCAAAAATATTACATAACTATTACACTTATGAAAATGTCATTACCAAATATAAAACACGTTAATTTTTTTTCAAATAAATAATTTACAATTCTATTTGATATGCTGTACTCATAACTTAGATAATATAACAATGAGCATTTTTTTTATAATATGTAAAATATATTTTGAGCAATAATTCAAAATTGTAGATATTTTTAAGGGAATAAAAATAACTACTTTCAATAAATTATGTAAATTTCAATATATATAGCTCTAGAAAAATATAATTAATTACTGTGAAAATTCAACAGTTTAACAAATAAAATTCATTATGTTTTAATAGAAAATTTGTTCATGCCCATCTATAAAACTTATATGGTTGCGATGGCCTGGTTGATTAGGGCATCGTTCTCGTTACCGGAAGGTAGTGAGTTCGAATCCCGACTTAGCCGAAGATCCGTTGTGTTCACTAATGGCGACTGGGAGACGTAAAATATGTCGAGTCGCAATGTCTTCCATGTTCCTATTCCAAGTTAATACCTCTGGGGGTGATTGGATCCAGTCTATGGTTCTTCTCTGTTTTCAATCTCTAAATTGGAAGATCCAAATGGGGTACTGCCATCTATGAGCCAAAGTCGTACTTCCACCTTCGTATGAAGGTGCTCTATTCTAAAACGGAAGATACTTCTTCGGACTTCAACCTCGCATTTCTTCAGGACTACAAACGCTGACTTCAACCGCGCATTTCCAAGTGTCATTAGTAACAACAAGAAATTTAGTAATTTATCAAATTCATGAATCGTTCATGATATAGCTCTAAAATTGGAAAAGAAGAAAAAAAAAAAGATTAAAATTAAGTTAATTAAAATGCATACACATAAATACAAAAATAAAATTGATATGAGAGGGAGAAAAGGTATGTAATAGCAGAATAAAATGTAACATATTACACTTTTTCAACAAATTTTCAATGTACTATAGTACTTTGAAAATTTTCTTTTTTTCTTTTCATTTTTTGTTGGTGATATTTAAATTAATTATTTTTCTGTCTTTGAGACAGAAAATAAATTTTATTATATAAAGCTATGTTTTATTTCTAAAATAGAAAATTATTAAGCTTTTCAATTAATTTTTCTTTTTTAATGCAAATGAATTTTACATTACATCTGTTCCATTTGGAAATAAACTTTTTAGATAAAATTTAGAAAATTTTTAATGAAAAATAATAAGTTTTTCTTATTAAACAAATAAAAAATTCATTTATCTTAAATCTTCTTGAATTAATTACAACGGTAAGAGAAAATTTTTTAATTCATAATATAAAGTGAATAAACTTTTCAACAAAGATGGCGGTCATGCATAATTCTTATTCTCTATAACAACAATTATTTGAAAGTACGTATTATTATCATTTTGAAGAAAAAATCATTAAATTTGTTCCTCGATATTATGTAAATTTATATTTAAAAACAATGTATTGAAATTAGCATAAAGATTCATTCGATATGTAAGTATCTTCATAAAATT
This sequence comes from Latrodectus geometricus, assembly GCA_026290005.1. NCBI lineage: Eukaryota > Metazoa > Arthropoda > Arachnida > Araneae > Theridiidae > Latrodectus > Latrodectus geometricus. The sequence continues at coordinate 6,004 of JAPDSC010094748.1, read as the reverse complement.
GTATTTACAGATCGATAAATAAAAACATATTTAAAAATTAATTTTTGAAAAAATAGTTTTTTAATTTCTTTCTGAGTGAATTTATAAAAAAATGATGAATGTCAATATTTATCAGTCTTGAGAAATAAATCTTGGTAGTTTTGATTAAATACCATTTCATAGTTTCTATTATTTGGAGCAGCATATTTGTTTTTCTCAATATGAAACATACAAATTAATTTTTGTTTTAATAAAAGACAGAAAAGGGTGTTTTGAATTACAGTTGCTAACTTTACTCCACTACGTTTCATAAATGTCCGATAAACTAATCAATTACACGAAATATTATTGGTTCAGTTTATTCCCTCAAAATTTCTTTTTTTCCCAAAGTTCACGATTAAATTTCTGTGCTTCAAAATTCCCAAAAATTCTACACCTTCACTTGCAGGCTACCATCATCGAAGTTGTATATCATACTCACCCGTTCGTTTTGTGCTGATTTTCTCCAAAACATTTGTGAGGGATTAATTGATTTAATCAATAATAAGAAATGTATTGAATATATATATATATATATATATATATATATATATATATATATAA
>JAPDSC010094746.1:0-14030 GCA_026290005.1 Latrodectus geometricus | reverse complement strand
TCGTACCCATGGCTTTCAAGTTCTAAAAGTCTAGGGCTACTACTCTGGCATTGTACTGAGCTTGGTATAGGGAAGTATGCTGTAGCACGCTCACTCCGACACTGCATAGTGGATATCCTAATGGCTATTCTTCCGGGACATCTTTTCACGGGTAGTAGTCATATTCATGTATCACATGGGAAGAACCTGAATAATTTCCAAGGCTTAGCCTGACAAACGTGCAGGCAGATGGCAAAAGCGCAATGTCCAACTCCGAAAACCCCAGAGTATCACTCATATTTGAAGCCTCACACTCGATAATTTAAAACAGTGATTCTCAACCACTGTGCAGCGGCCCTTTGGTGTGCCACATTATACATAAAGTGTGCCAACAAAACTCAGGAATGTATATAGTAAGGATTATAATGCTTTGTTTTTATTACGAGTAAAGTTTGCTTAAATCCAAGAAAAGTACACTGTAAAAGAAAACTTGTATTTGTAGTTCAGTATTATATTTCTTACAGTTAAAAACTGTTTATATCATCGATAACTTTGACCATTCATAAAGTGAAATATTTATGCCTCACGTACACAAATTTCAAATGTGTATTCCCAGTATATACAATTTCAGTTTTCTATATCTTATTTGTATGAGTTCAGATATTTTCAGTATTGACCAACATATAAATGGAAAAAAGATCAAGATAGTTAAATGTAGAAGACGATATGAGAGTAAAATTGTGTCCTTTTATTGACGAAATATAAATGAAATTATCAAAAAACATAAAGCACAAATTTCTCATTGAAATTATCCTTATTTTTACATTGTAATTAAACTCTTAATAAACGTACTGTTGTTTTTTAGTACATATATTATTTTATATTTTGCATTCAAAATTATTATCATAAACTATTTTACTCAGTGCATTTTTAGGTGCGTAAACAATTTTTAAACTTATCTTTTTCTTTGTGTGCCACCAAATTTAAAAAGCTTTAAAAGTGTGTCGCGAAAGGGTTGAGAATCACTGACATAAGATTTGAGACAAAATTCATTCTAAGGAGTTAGAACACATACTATTCAGGAGAATTTTTGATGTACAAAGAGAAACCGCAATTACGAGTCACTTTTTAAACAAAAATAAATACGCTTTATATGATTCTTTAATCTAAACGAAAAATGGCATTTTTTTAGCATTATAAAGTTTAAAGAAGAAAATATCAACCAGAATCCTTTTAGCTCTAATGAACAAAAAGAGCATAAATTATTCATCTAATAATTCATCCTTTTAGATTATTATTAAGGATAAATAGCATATTTATTTTAATATTTTTAAATAAAGTTATTTTCTAAATTTTAAGCTAAAAAAATAATAATTTTCCTTCAGAAAATATCTATTTTTAAGATTTTTCTTAAAATTGTTTTATATTTTTTATTTAATATTTATAAAAATTTCTTTAATAATCATAAATTAAAGGAGGTGCTCTAATCTAATTTTTTCAAATATTTTTCTACTATATTTTGTTATTAACTCTTATTCAGAATATTTTATTTGGTATTTTCTAACTCTTTCATTAGTTGCAAATCAAATAAAATTTTCCACACCCTAAATTAAAATGCACATGAGTAAATTGGAATATTAAATAACTTTTTTTTGTACTGGTACTGCTTTTATTTGAAGTTATATGAATTTAATTACTTTTAAACATTAGTTTTGTATACTTATACTTTTTTCATTTAAATTTATTTTATTGCAAAAGCTTAAATTCCAGCTCAGAGTACTTAAATCACTTAAAATTTACTGTTTGAATTGAAATGTTGTAACAGCATCTTAGACATTAAGGAGAAATATTATTTTTTCTTTTTTCACTTGAAATTTAATTATTTTATGAATTTCTTTAGATATTTAATTATTGCGTTAAATATGTAACTATATATTTTAATTTTTTGTTATACAATTAAAAAATAGGTCATAACTAAATAAGTAATAAACAGTGTAACATATATATACTCATACATACAAGGCGATGATAAATTAACTAGTTCTCTAGCGAGTCATAAATTGATTTCCAAAACGGAAGTGAAAGTGTTGCAGAGGTGTCGTGAGGAAATTATTACTTTAGTGTATCAAACAATGTATCAAAGTCGAACTCACGAACTCTTGAATGTTAACCATGCAGCCGGTGGTTCGGTATAGGAATAGAGCAAAGAAAGTAATACCTATTAGACGGATAATAATCCTATCTCCCATATTATGAGGAAAATATCAACTGTCTGTCAGCTTAAAAGAAAAAAAAAATCATATGAATCCAACGCATGAAATTGAATATTCAAGAAGTTACACAGATTATACTTAAATGGAAGACATGCAACAGGAAAATCACAGCAGCCTGCTTTCAATGAGTGGTTCGTGCATCAAAAACTGTCTTTGGGAACACGATTCACGAATTGCACCCGATCGATTCTGATACTTTTAGCTCATTTTGCGTCTTTCTAGTATTCGCTACGTCATCGACTCTAAAATTGTTTTATGGGAGGAAAAAGCGTGATTTTGGTGGTAGGCATTTTCTTTTTTTCAAATTTAATTGTACACTGAGAAAGTAATTTTAAAGCAAATTCTTAACTGTAACTGAATATGTTGTTTGATATATATATAGAACCAAGGATTCCTTTGAAGTCATGACACATTTGGAAGTGTCATAATAGGAATCAAAAGGAAAAAATGCTTATGTAATGCAAACTAAGTTTAACAAGCAATAATTACAAAAATCTAGTGGGACATATGTGCCAATAATAAGTATGTAAGGCAAATATCATATATAAATTTCTTTTTTTATTTTAGAATCCACAACGTAAGCTGCCTTCCGGGAGAACCTTTCATCGATTTAAGGCCATATTCACGTGCAGAAACGAAGAAAACATGAAAAATTTCTAAGCACTTATACCAACAGACAAGTATACAAAAGGCAACAGAATAATATGCAGCTACCATTATTGAACAGTGGCTGGCATAGAACCCTGGATCTTGTGGACATAAGCCTAATATTTTACATCTAGGCTATAGTGACCTCTTAAGGAAATGCAGCAGAGATTGGCTAGGTATTGCTAGTCTCTCTGTAAATTTGACCGCGTCTGTTAATTTTTATCCATTGCTGTAGGCCAAGTTAGCAGATAATAGCTTTCTGGCATGCAGTTCCGCACTTCATATAGTTGTAGTCTTTAAAACGATTCCCAAATCATGTGCAGATGCTTTTAGTGATTCATAATCAATTTTAAATTGTAGGTCCAAGTAGAATCAGTAAAAACAGCCGTGCTAGTAAAAATTTTCTGTAGAGTGACTAACAAATGGTCTATGGGATTAAGGTCCTGGAAGAGTAGAGGCCGAGCAACTCGTCTAGCTAATCTAATCTACCTAGTTTGATTTTAATTCGAGTAATGACACAATCTGTTGATGAATTATTTTATGAATAATTTTAAAATTAGATTACTTAAAGTTCTGCTATAATCTCCGACACACAAATGGGGATTTCTTCTCCTCGACCACCTTATTTCCCGCCTACTCTTATTCAAATATTGCGCATTGTTTTATGTTTTCATCATTACTGATCTTTTTGTCCAATTCGATATGACATACTCTTCTCATTTACACACACAATTATTTATTATAAATTTTCAATTACTTCATCATCTTTATGGAGATGCGAACGACAGAATGTTCCAAACTAATGAATGTGTGATTTCTCTCAAAACGTGGCGTGCTAAAATCTTATTTCGTAAAAATTGAGTCATATTATACCCGCTTTTTTTCTGCCAAAAACTGTTTACCTAGCTGCTGTTTCCATATTTGGCATTGCAGAAAGAGAAATCTGCTTGCTGTATTTCACCTGTTGACCACATTTTATGCTAGGATTCCAAGAACGATGCCGTTATATGTGTTAAACAGATATATTTTTTCCATTATTTTGTTAACAATTTGGATCTAAAGGAAAAAATACATGATTTTAATTTCTCTTTGATTCTTGATCTAAAAATATATTTTTTACGACTCATTCAATGCTTGTAACATTGGAGGTTTATTATTTTAACTACTTGTAAGAAATATAATCACTGAAAACAAACAAAAAAATAGGTTATTTCTTAAATGCGAACAATTTAGGTGCCCTTAAGCACCTTTGGATTTCCTTCGAGACATTATTGGCCTTGTAATGGATCGCGTCCTTCGATGTAAAAGGTTCTAAGTTAGATCCCAGACGTCATTGAACAATAAATAACGGGTGTTATTGCTTCTACATGCACACTTGTTGTAATGGGTGCTGGTTAGTTATCAATGTTTTTTGCCTAGTGACACCCGAAGACGATCTACAATGTGGCAAAGTTGTTCATGAAAAATATGTTTGGCGAATTTAATAAAAAAATGACACGCAATAATTTTTCTTTGCTAGGCTATTGAGTTCTAGCTGCTCAGTAGCTTCATACCGCTTTCCTTTAAGACCAGCAAAATGAAGTATCATTTGCCGCGACCAGTGATTAGGGAGGGTGACCACATTCTCTCACACTGGGTTATTGAAGCTCCATGGGCTGAGTACGCGTCCACCTTCATTTTGGACATCCAAAGTCCTTCCACTGGGGTGAAATGGATGTAAAGAGAAGGATGACAGCTTAGGTGTGACGTCGTCAATTGACCGTTGTTCAAAATTACGAGAAGCTTCGTGATGGGGGAATATTCCAAACCTATTGACCTTTAGGTACAGTTCGGGACTCACCTACACTGCTATGTATCTACGTGTTAGGCTATCCACTATGCGGTGGCCAAATAAAGTATCGTAGCCTAGTGGTTTCATGAGTGGCATTTCCTAGTGGCTTTTAGAGAAGAAAGTCCCAACCGTAGTTGAACAACGGAAGATGGATGCTGTGTTTCTGCATCCAAGCCTGTTTGGGGAGTGGTTGAGAGTTCATCCGTTCTCTCTCTTGCAAAACGTAATTCCACCTCGATTTATTTTTCTCCAGAAACAATTCACGGAAGAAATTCAAATTGTTTGTAACAGCTTTAAGTTGTTTGTTTGACCGCTGTGCTAAATATTGGAAATATCTGCTTGACATGTTTTCATTCATTCCTTCTGAAAGAACTTTTGAAAACATTGATGCAAAATAATTATAATAACATTATATCACATGATGCAGAATAATGTGATACACTTGTTACATAAATTGATAAATGATAAAGTTGCACCCTTCGTGTTTATCATGCAAGCCTTTTTCAATATAATGAAGAAGTAACGCACTGCGGGAAAATATAAAGCATTCTCTGACATAAATGCATTTTAAGTAAACATTTATTCGTTAATTTTCATCAAATTAGATTGTGGTATGTAGGTGAGAGACGCTTAGTAAATGATCCGCATTTTTAGTCTATTTTAAAATAACATGTATAAAACGAGATATTATTGATTGCACTTTTATGAGATTTTAACAGGATTCCTTCTTAAAACGACAACAAGGTGTTATTTCTGTAAGGACTTCAAGCGACAGACAAAAATAAAATCTATTTTAAGCTATCATATTTTATACGCATTCAAATTACAATAAAAAGAGAACAATTTATATGGTTATCAATTAGGCTACTTGGGGACTATCACAAGAAACTTATCGGCCAAGTTCTGATTAAATTGACCAAGATTTCATATGAAATAGCCACTTATTTATTTTTATTTATTTATTTATTTATTTATTTTTACAAGAGTTTTGTTGTGCAAGATTGATTCCACTGGGCAATACTTTGTTACCAAAATAACATTTTGAAAATTAAAACTAATTTTTTTTTCATAAATGTGAAAATGATAAATATTTTGGCGATATTTTCACCTTCCAATTTTTCGCCAAATACTAGAAAAAGGATGATATCTGAATCAGATATCTATAACAGAAATGTATCCTAATTTGCATAAACCAACAATTGCATGAAGTTAATCTGTGTAAAAGCGGCGTCATTAGATACAAATCACCCCCTTCATCATCAATAATTGGCATGAATTAATTCAGTTGTGCCATGTGAGATGCCCCATTCGCAGAATCGATTGTTCGATCTCGCTTCAGGGCCTCGTTTTGCAATGGATGGCGTGATGAGTCTCAGTTTCGTCGCCAGAACGGGAAATTCAAATAAATATTTAACGTGTATACCTAATAAAGCCTTTATTTGCGAATCGAAAGCAAACTTTAACAGGCAACTACAAGCACGAGACGCGGTGATCGCGTGTTCAAACAATTTCGGTTTGAAGGGGGAAAAAAGAAAAAATGCTTGTGTGTTGACCGCGAAACACGTGTTTTTGCGATCATCGCAACATTTACATACGCGCCGCCTTTTATTTTCTGAACGGGTGATAATCGTCATCTGCTTCGTTTTTCACTTTTATTCTTTGGCGAAGGGTGCAATTGATAACTGCTTTTGTTGTGGGTGCTGCGTTTCTAGGGCGACTGGCGAAACATTTGAAGTGCTGCTGATCCGGACTTAAAATTGTTTTTTTTATCTCGTGTGCAAAATGACACGTGAACCCGTATGATTGGAAGAAACGTTGAAAATGGTTTTGAGAGTTCAGAATTGGAGACAAAAAATATTCGACGCCTTAATCGAAATATTAGTGATATACTTCCTTTTTATACAATGCATGGAATAGTGGAAGGACTAGGTTCTTAGAAGCATGAAACAGCGAATTCGTTCCCAGCCATTGTTAAACACTGGAAGATGGATGTTAGGTTTCTGTTTTTCACGTGCATATATGTCGGAAGGGGTGCAAAGAGTTTCCAGGGATTTTCGCTTGCATAATACGATGCATAAATACGGCCCATTATTAATGAAACGTTCTCCTAGAACATAATTTACATGGTAGGCATTAAAAAACTTTACAAAAGTCTAAAGCCACTAAACTTCAAGTTGCTTACTAAGAGGTGTCAAAACAGATAATGATCAGTCTGATTTTGATTTGTTGTGGTGCGTACGGTACATAACATACAAATACCAGACGCACCACAACAATGGGAAACATTTAAAATATTCTTCTTCAACATTGATAAAACATTTTTCACGGGTTCACCATAGTGGTGAACCCATGAAAAATGTTAAATGGTGAACGATATGGTAAACGAAACTAAAGATCTTCAACTCAAAAGAACTAAAACTCTTCAGTTCAATCATAACCTCCGTTGAATAAAGCCAGAAGTAGACTGCGCTTCTTTCTTGAACTTTCGCGTATGTCAGGATGAATCCTATTGCATTTTCTAGTTTTCTAGTTTACGACAGACGAATAATACAGACGACTATCTATGAAATGAGCTAATTTACGCAGCTTATCTTAAAATGCCTCTCAACAACCAACAGTTCAAACAAAACTGTTTGAACCCCTTACAAAAGTTTCAATCAGTAAGGCTGTTCTCCATTCATGCCATTAATTTACTTAAAACGGTTTTAAGAACCCATTATTGAAGATTAAAAAATTACGCGTTTGATATCATTTTAAATTGCTATGGGCTCGATATCATTTAAATTTATATAATTTGTTGAAAAAAGTGTGATAACATGTTCGTTTATTATTCATTTGTAGATGCCTATTGCAGCTGATTGAAAGTTCATTTAATGCAATGAGAAGTCTCGTAATTTTAACATGATCAAAATACCAGGACGACATCTGAGTTGCAAGCTACACAAGTGGAAGGACACTGCGATCATGACTTATTTTACATAACCCACTTTTTATTAGTGAACTCGATGGCTCTTGGAATGGTTCTGGTATAAGAGTCATCACTTCCCTATCACGGCAATGGAGTTGCACAGGCTTCAATGCCTCAAATGCGCTGAGAGTTTTCTAATTTAACTACATTTTATTTCATTTTTTTTATTGAAATCTTACAGTCAATAAATTCAGAATGTTTTAAAAAACGTATCGAATATTTCCAAACAATAACCTGAAGAAGGAAAAAAAGATTTTTCTTGATCAAGTTTTCATGAGTCAAAATAATGCAACTGTAAAACGCTTGAGTCAGTGGTTACATCAGTGAAATATTACTCATTGCATAAAATATAGAGCAGTCATAAATGTGTTGAGTGCACATCTGTCAGCAAACATATCGAGGCTGGGATTTCAGACAACTTTTTTTTATATGTTGCACAAAGTATGCCAGTTATTTAAATACTGACAGACATGGAAGAGCTAGGAGAAGATAAACCGCGGTTGCATGGAAGGGGGGGGGAGAAAAAGCATCACGCATTGGTGCTGTATGCTATGCAATGGGGATGGGATACCAGTCCTGGTGCCGACCAAGTTAAAGGACCAATTTTAAAATGATTCACTTAATGTTGCAGTACTTGATGAGTCTGCAAATAAGCAATATTTGTCGAATATTTTGGTACCAAATGTTTCATTGGTAATCATTAAAGCTATAATCAAGCTACAGTATGCTTAAAATACTGGTTCAAGGGCTTTCAACCATTAAAAAATCGCAAAAAGTGGTTTATAGTGCTATGCGTGTTAAAAGTGGTTGATAGTGCTATAAAATACATATAATATTATAAAATGTATATAACACAATTACTTACGATAATAATCTAATAAATACTGAAAGTATTCAGAAAGAAGAAAAATATAGCTTATTTCTTAAATGAATATAATTTCTTGGAAAAAAATGATAAGACATTAAAAAAAAAATCAAATAATATAATTATTTGAAAATAGATTAAAAGAATTAAAAGATCAAAATATCACTTACAACTTTCACAGAAAAATATAGTAAGAAGAAGCTCTTAGCTGCGTTCAGCAGGCTGCCCGGAATATCTTTCGAAATAACCTTATCTCTGCGGAGTAAGCCACGATGGGGAAAAAGGAGACTGGGTCCCGTGACTTCACTCATCTGAAGCAGTCCTTCATCCGAATAGAAACTGAAGAGAAAAATTTCTTGCTCGCAGTTCGAGGGCCTGTGATTGGTTTTCTTTTCAGCTGATTCCAGTCGACAGTCACAGGTGCACCGATCTGACCGTTCTGAATTTCGATTCAACAGTTCGTAGGTTTGATTCCTATCTTGAATTTGGATGTTTGCAATGGTTCGGAATTTTTGTTTCAGCTGTAGACCTTGGATAATGAGATCGTGGGGGCAAAATATCAACTTTGAGAGACAAAATCAACCAGCAATCTTAGAAGTACTAATTTTCAAACTTATAATTGAAAATCAGCGCTTCCACTAGATTGGATATCCCCGTGGCGTGGTACAGCCTGTACACTATTAGGGTTAATTGTACCAGACTATTCAAATTAGCTTGAAAGTAATTTCAAACTTCAAGTACCTATTAATAGCCCTCACCGTAGCCTGGTGGTAGACGTGGAGACTCTATGATTCAATCCCAGCCTCTGTTAAACAATGGAAGATGGATAGTGGGATTCTGTTTCCTGCATGAACGTCCGTAAGAGTGGCTGCTTGGAAGTTTTCAAGGTTTCCTTCTTTGCAGCAAATGAATTATTCCACTGATTATGAAAATACTTTTAGAAATTAAGTTTTCTACGGATGCTAAAAAGGAAAACAACTGTAGACGATTACTGCGTTTTCCTGTACTCGGTGTCAAAATCTTTTGTTCAATCCTGATTCTTATGCCCCCATCATGTGTTCAAAGTTGTGCAGAATCGTAAAGAATTTTTAAATTTTCTTTTCCCATGGGAATAAGAGTTTCGAAGTCCTTCTTTATTCAATAAAGTTTTCGTATATATATATATATATATATATATTATGTACATTTATTAAACAATGCAATGCTCTAGGATAAGTTAAATGTAGTGAATTCAAGTAGAATGATTGCAAATTAATTTGTAAAACTCATGCTTTGATAAATTATTTGGATAATACAATAGGTTTTCACCGGCCCTTTTTCATTTTTAAACTCATCCAACCATCTTGGTCATTGCGACCACGAAATATTTAACCTTTCCCAGCCACCTTTAGTGAACAAGACGGGGACTCGGTTTATCTGGATTCAAACTGACTATCTTCCGATAATGACAACGAATCCATAACCAACCAGGCCATGTGGAAATAAGGATACTATGAAAGATATAATAAAACAAAAATCGAATCAAATACTAATCAATCGGGCCCCAATAAAATTTTGCAAAAAAATTGGATGGAGATCTCAAATTAGAGTTCTGTATGAACCTAATGGGCTAAGTACAGAGAAGTATACCGGCACACACACATTTTTAGAATGACTGTCTTTTGTTGCCTTGGGTATCAAACCTGCTTCCTTCGGCACACAAAAGCAAAATCCTTCATTTAGTGTTACCGTAAATCTACTCTATTCAATTCTCATGAATTCTTTCAATTCATTCATTACAAATGAAAAAATGATTAAAATTAAAATAATTGATAAAAATTTTATGTTAATTTTTTAATAAGGAATAAAATTACTTAGATATCTTGCGAGTGGTTGATGATCTTTTTTGATGATTATAAGCCCTTTCACATTATTCCAATGAGCTTCCTGGATATTTTTAGTTCACATACTCAGACAGTTCAATTCTTCCATTCAGAACTTTAGGATCGCTTCACTTAGCTGTAATACCAACACAAAATACTCAAATTCATAGATTATGCTGTCATAAACAATTTAAAAAAATTATAAAAATGCAATAGATGGGCTTATTTTAGCAGAAATTTGGGGTGAAATAAGAAAACATTCTGTTTAAATTAATAACTTGCACTACTTTAAAGTAAATTGTGTGAAAATAAATAAATAAATAATTAAGGTATCCAGACTAATAGATAAAGAAAATGTTATTTATTTTCTTCGCAGCGCTAGACATATAACATAGAAATACAGGCAAAATATTTCCTCTAATACTATGGCATGATATGCGATTTTTTTTTAAATTTTGTATATAAGCCTTTTTTAGATAACGATGAAAATTTCAATGTAACTAAGACTCTCAGCGAAATGTTACTCAAATAAAATAAAATTTTGACTTTAAGTGAAAATATTAGAGATTTCAGCAAAAATATTGTTGGTCTCTATACCCGACAATAGAAAAATACTTAATTATTATTAATAAAATATTCATCTCTATTATAATTATTCAGTAATGTTTAAATTATCATAATTCTGCAAATAGAAAATATAATTCATATTATATATTATTTTTTCTCAGGTTCACTGTTGATTTGTGGTAGGACCTCGTCCCTTTAAGTAGAAAGTACCAAACAATATTGAATAACGAGATATGAGTGTTGTGTCGTCTCTTTTGCATGCTTTGTTTGTTAAGGTGGGTGCGTGGGAGTTTTTGCCCTTGAGAAAAGTGATTAAGGGCCATTACCCATGTAAAAAATTTATGTATGAAAAAAAAAATTAACAGTTTATAGATGCTAGCCTACTTACTAATTATCATACAATTAATTAATTAGTAATAAATTAGTTTTTATTAAACTATTCAATATAACTATTAATAAATAATATTCAATAACTATACAAAGCAGAGACATTGTTTGATAAGCAGAACGACCAAAATCTGCTTCATTTATTGTCATTTCACTTCATTTTTTTTATCAGTCAAAGAGATTAAAGGAGCGGATAATTTTTGGGCTGCAGGACTCCTCCACTGTCGTTTGGAAACAGGTGAAGCTGATTACGAAGGCAGCTGTGCGCAGTAATTGACGCACGCAGTTTAATTGAATCTTCACGCACAGGCTTGGAAGACACCTCAATTCAAGGGATTCCTTTCAGCCGACAGTTTCTCTGATCTGACCTATGAGCGTCGATTTCATGCGGATTATCTGCTGCTTGCAACGGATTTTGGCTGTGCGATTGAATAATGTAATAATTAATTATCATTCAACTAAAATATAATATAATATTGTTATGCACCACTATATTATCATATGATAATATTACTCATGAATCTCGGGCATACTGTAGATCAGAGAACACAGAAATGTATGAAGTACAGAAGCAGGTGGAAAAGGGAAGAAGAAATTATAGTACTCTCTTTCTCTGATACCCGCAAAATCTTAATACCCATTAAGCATGTTTTAATGAATATAGGTTAATTTCAAATGAGGATTTTTTAATATTCTATGAAACATTGGCTATAAAAATAAAAAACGTGTGCACTTTTTGTCTCAGTTTTTAATAAACACTTAAAAAATGAATCAGAGATTCATAATTATGTTTTATTAATAAATTAGCATTATACTATTTTTTATGAGTGTGCTAAAAACATATGTTTAGTTCGGTGTTTCGGAGCTTTTAACGAATTGAATGGTAAATGTTCTAGTCTTTGGCTTAATAATTCATGGGTTCGATTCTATGTCTTTCAGAATCGTTTGAGAATTTTCCGTTTTCTTCCTTTGCGGCACATAATGATAGAGCATTGTCAATGCAAAATCAACTCTGCAAGAGATTAAACTGTGTTACAACAGACTTCAGATGTCAAGTTGTCCACTAATGATTGTCAAAAATTATTATGTTCTTTATTGAATGACATGAATTTTTTATTAAATTGTATTTATTATGCCAACTGATGTTTTAATATTTTTGTAGATCAAGTTGAAAAAATGCTTGCTGTGAAGTGCAGGGTCCTAGGTTAGTACCAATCCACTATTGCCCAGTATCATTTTTGGCATGCGTAGGCTGCTTAGATAAATATCCACACATAACAAGAAATCGAGCCAACTGGCTATTGAACTGCAACAATTCCTGCAGCGATTTCTGAACTGTATCCACTCAACAGCCAGTTAGACTTTTCTTTAATGAACAAAAATTTGTTATTCTATAAATAGCTGCTTTTAAGGGATTTTGTATTTTTCTTTACCATTAGAATTGCCTACAACCAGGTGAAAAAGATGATGCGGCAGAATAGCTAATCATGAGAAATGCTCTTCCCATTACACTTGCTGCATCTGTAGATACGGTACTAATCAGAAATATGTCAGAAGAAGTGTCACACTTTTCTGGACTTGGATGGTCGTGAATTCAATCTTAACCCTTTTAGAGCAATAAAAGATGAATATATGCATCTACTGGGGTGCGTGCCTGGAAGTTTTCTAAACTACCTTCGTTGAAACTCGAAAACATGGCCAAAGAAAAGTATTTTCACAGTAAGTACTATATGGAGTGGGTATTAAGCTGATTATAAAGTGCTTCGGCTGTTAATATGCCCACTCATTCGGCAAAAGTAGCACATTAAAATAATGGTATTAAGCAAAAATGAATATAAATAAAACAAACAACAATTAATAAAGAAAATAAATCCAAAGTTTCAATAACATTTTGGTTTGATCAATTCTTCTAATGTCAGTATTTATTTAACATAAATCAGTGTTTATTTGATATATATATAAAAATTACTTAAAAAAGGAACAATAATTTTATTCGGTATCATTTTTTGTATTAAGAACAGGCATAAAGACGATGTGCATTTAAGTGAAAAAGCATTCTGATAATTTTATATTACTATTTTTGTAATTATGCTGTTCTACTCCGCAAGAAAAAATATTTTCTTCACACATGATCCTTCTTTTTTAATTGAAGAAAACAATACAGTCAGTTTAAAGAGGCTTGTCTCGGGTGCAGAAAACACGCCTCACAGATAATCAAGTCCACTATATTTTAATAATTTTTAGTGATTAGGAAAAACTTTTCTAATGAAGAAAGTTAAAAAAAATCATTTATAAATTAAAAAAAAATGTAATTGGAAATTCGCCTCTAAAATGTCTCGCATCAACAGAAGTATGCGACCTGCGTAATTATACGGCACGCCCCTGATGATGTCATAAGTGTGGGTGTTATCAAAAAAATTATCTGATTCCCTTTTTCATGAAGCAATTTTACTATAGTTATGAAATACGAATGAGGCGAAATTTCCCACAAATTGACATATTTTTATCCTGAAAATGTGAGGGATGTTTTAAATAATTTATCTCGCTTACGTGGCAATGGTTTTCACATGCCTATCATCGACTTAAATTTGCTGATTTTCCAATGATGAAGTGTCTGCGACAAATTGTTGAATTCGTTTGGTAGATGCTC
>JAPDSC010094728.1:0-13918 GCA_026290005.1 Latrodectus geometricus | reverse complement strand
CAACAAAGAACAAAATTATTCAAATTACAAAAATTAAGTTTATTCAATGTACAATAAATGTAAAATAAAACTTAGTACTATAACTGACATTAGCTCTGGTTAGCTTTGTCCGTAAATGTACCTATAAAAGAGAGCTTTGTTTATTTTATAAATATTCAAAATTCTACAACAGAAAAAAAAATACATATTAACCTATCAACAATATAATTTTATGACTTAATTGACTCTGTAATGATATTTATAAAATCCTTTAGATCACGTAATTGAATAGGTAGTCATTTTAGAAGTGCAACTATTTTCACCGGAATTTTAGCACTTTCGCCACCTTACAATCAACATTTTCAAGTACCTAAGCAAAATTGTATTTGAACACACAAGTTTTATCTTATCAACATAAAAAAGTAATTAGACTAAATTTTTTTACAAACCTGTAATATTAATGCACATGGAATTATAACTGTAATACTAATGTAAGTGAAATATCTATAAATTATTTATTAGTAGTTGATAATTACCAATTTCTAAATGAAAATATGCATGTTTCATGATAATATGACAATGTTATTTACTCTAATATCTCAAAACTTTATATTATTACTCATTCTAATCAATTTTAATTTTCTAAGATTTGTCTATAAATGCTTCCTATATAAAAATATTTTTGATGAAATCTATTTGGTAATAAAATTTTTGTAAATGATAAAAATATTAAAAAAATAGTTAGACAGTATAGGAAACTGATATAGTATTGATTCTATTGAGATTATTTTCCTAACTATAGTAACTGGTGGCAAGCAAAGAAATGCAATATTTTTTTTATCTATAATTATCAGGCAATATTTTCTAGCAATAATTTTTCAAGCCCAAAATTAAAATTATGTGAAAGCTGAGAAATAATAAAATAAGGCCAGATAAAAAAGAATATAAATATAACCATTGAGAATTTTCTTTTTAATTTACTTTAGAAATATATCCATATGATACAAAAAGTGAATGAATTACAAGATTAATTTTTAAAACAGAAGAGAAATATGATTTTTCTCACGTTTTTATGAAATTAAACTGACAAAGAAGAAAAATCACCATGAGTCTGATTCTTAAATTTCCCCTTTAATTATGTTATTCAGTTTCCACATTTAACATAATCAAGGATTACTTCAGAACAAGTAAGAAATATCTTTAAATATTGAAACATGTTATGACAGAATACGTAAAAAATAAATAAATAATTTATATTTAAACATGTTATATTTTTGAATATTTAATTCCTACTTAAATATTTTAATGTTATATTTAAGTAAGTTTCTAATGTTCTTTAAGTTTGGAATTTTAAATTTTAGTTAAAACATTTTTAAATTACAATAGAACAGTATAACTAAAATTTTTATTTTATAAGCAAACAATGTGGAGATTCATTATAATAGGAAATTAAATTATAAATACAAATTATTTTATAATTGAGAAATATATTAAATGTATGGCTAATTGAAAAAATATGCAAAAAAGACCAAAACTAGAAAATATTTCATTCAATGGAAAATTGAAATCAAATTTAATATTTATAATTAACTTTAATATTTATTAATAAAATTTTAAAAAAAGTATATTAAAATGGTCTTAAAAGAGTATACTTACATATTTATGTTGTTCATTTAAAATAGAATGATATTCTATAATGTCAAGATATCAAAATAGAAATCCGAAATAAAGATAGCATATACTTCAAAATCGGAAATAATTCTAAATAAAATTATATATAATCGTTTGGCTTGCAAAAAAAAAAAAAAAATTATTATATTGCGTATTGCCAGATGACAACTTCATGCTCTTTTCTTTAATCATTTTCCTATGTTTGTTTTCATCACCTAAAAGCCTTAACTTATTTATGAATAGTTAAAAATATTAGAAATATTTTAAAAATAATTGCTTTAAAGTTACTTTTTCCCTACCATTAATTATTATACAAATTAATACTTATAATCGCTTATAGGAGACTATTCGAATTTCTTATTTTTGTACAATCTAAAAACTAGTATAATATTTTAAGTTAATAGTGTGCACACACAAGTTAACTGTTTTTTAAATAATAGCAGCGCACACCATCTATTGAAACTTAACTAAATTTTATTGCAAATTAAAGAAATGAAAAACGTCGCAAATACAAAATATCAGAGAGAAGCGGTTTCTGAACTTGTTCATTCACATCGTCGGGGAAAACTGAATGAATGAACATATACGCTTTTGTGAAGTTTCAGTCCGAGGACTTTTCCTTCGTGTGAGGTGATTAGGAACAAACAACAAATTTCTGAAAAATTTGCTAGATCATGCCACCTCAGAATCAGTTTCCGAGTAAGTGAGAGTTCAGAAAAATATGTACAAAAGAGAGAGAGAGAGAGAAGAAAAAGCATGGCGGGAGAAAGAGCAAACGAGAGTAGCACAGGGAGGGTGGGTGAGGCAGGTCCAACCAGGTGGGCGCTGATTCGCCGATCCAGTTCGGCTAGGCGTGTTTAGCGTTTTTTAGTGTTTTACACTAGAATTAATTCAATACAAAATTAATAAAAAGAAATAAATGTAAATAAATGCAATTCCGAATATATAAGAATAAAATACAGTAAAAGGGTTGAAATGCCGCATCTATAAATAGAGCAGTATCTCAATCTTTAGTATATACAAAGAGAAAAGAGTAAAAAATAAAAAGTAAGAATAAATTCCGATTAAATAGTAGACAAAATTACAATGAAAGGGTTGGGAATCCCGCAGCTATATAAAATAGAGCAGTATCCCAACCAGAATGGAAACAAAACACTCTGATCAAAAGAAATGTCTAGGTTAATTTGTATATACAGGATGAAATATTTACAGATAAAATTCAATAGTAGGTTCTGGGTAATGTAGAAATCAAATTATTTACAGGGGGCGAACATCCGTTCATCTGGGGTGTCAAATTCTCCTCTTGATGGATGATATCTTGCATTTTTGGGAAAGCGTGATGTTTGAAATTGGTAGCAGGTGCTTGCCGTTTTCCGGGATGATTTGCGACCTGATGAGAGGGTTGCTGCTTTCCTGAATTTCTTCGTAGAACTTGGCAGAAGTATCTTCAATAAACTCCCGAATGGTACGGACATGGAGGTCTTTGTGGAGCGTATAGTTTGTGACAAACCATGGGGCATTTGTTATTTGTCTTAAGGCTTTGTTTTGCAAAATTTGGATGGCAGAAATATGGGTATTGGCCGCTTGACCCCACACCTGACAGGCATAAGTTAGTCGTGGTCGGATAAGCTGCTTATATATGAGTATTTTGTTTTTAAGGGCAAGATTCGACCATCTGTTTAGAAGTGGATATAGCATTGACATGACTTTGGTGAATTCTTTCCGAATTTTTTCGATATGTAATTTGAAAGTGATTTTGCTGTCAAGAATGACACCTAAGTACTTGACGCTGCTGTTCCAGTCGATATCTTGTCCTTTAATGATGAGCTTGGGCGGGAAACGGCGGAGGTTTCCTTTGCTGAAGAGTATGGCTGCGGTCTTCTCGACGTTAAGTTCGATTCTCCATTGATCAAGCCAAATTTGAAGGGAGTCGATGTATTTCTGGATTTTGTTTCGCAGTATTCTGATGTTATTGTGCTGCGACATTATAGCCGTATCGTCTGCGAAAAGGCAGACCATAACGTCCGTTGATTTTGGGATGTCGCTTATATACAGCGAGTAGAATAGAGGACCGAGCACACTCCTCTGAGGGACTCCCGCGTTGACAGCCGGGGAAAACTTGATCTGCTCTGTTGTTTATTCTAGTGTCTCGAGATAGAGTCCCTTATAGCTCGGCTCCAGATGGGAATTCTAACGCATGCGCGTTGAGTAAGAGATTTTAGCTGAGATTCAGCGGGTTGGCGATCTAAATAACGCGATAAATTTATCTGGCTAGAAAGTGTATTTTGTTTACATATCCGTTATCCTTTCAAAACGAGTAATGACTTAGTATTGTTATATTTTTAATAGCATTCACAAAGTATTCGTTGATTAAATCATCATGATTGTGAATATAAATTCTATGTATTGTTAGAACAGTGGATTATTTTTTATTCTTAGATGTACCAACAAAATGTATAAAAAGTCAGGAATTTTGAATTACTGATTAGTGGATAAATTCGTAATTTACTAATGTTTATAAATACCGTAGCTGCTATGTTTCTTAAACGTATAATCTTAATATCTCTTTTGACAGCTATATTCAAAGTAGCTGCTAAGGAAAGAATTTTATGTTTTGAAATATATTATTAAAATACATAACATTTGAATACATAAATAAACATTTGAAATACATAAATTAAAAAATATTTCAAACAATAAATTGATTGTTCGGCAAAATTCATAGTAAGAAGCTTATTATTTAGATCGCTGTATTCCTCATTTATAAAAACTAAAATCTTATTTTTGCAAATAAAGTTCTACTCTCCAACTACAGAAGTTTAATTTATTGGAAGCTTGTGATTTATCTTAGTACAATTTTTAAATTAAAAAATAGACTATGTACACATTAAATAACATAGTGTGTTAATTTTGTTTTTTTTAATTGAAATTTATAATGCATCCAAAGCTTGTTAAAAGAATTCATGCATGCAAAAAAAATTCAATTTTAAAGAAATTACTTGAGATAAATAATTATAACCCAGACACACATAAAATATTGTTTTGGCGTATAAACATGATAAGTTAAAAAAAAAAAAATCTAAAATAATGAAAAATTCGAAATAATGAATTTATTAACTAGGCATAAAATATAGCTTGGTCATAAAAGCATAATGAAGTGATAAAATTTATAGATGTTTTGTTTCATATATTTAGTGAAAAAAAAAATTGATGTAATTTTACCTTGACCTTTTTACACAGGATATTTTATTCTCATTTTTGTTCATAATCTATTTATTTAAATACAGAAATCAGAAGGAAATGGATCCTTCTTTTTTATTGCTAGCACGTAAAAATATTGGAAAAAATACATGACACAAAGTTTATAATATCTTTATTAAAATATAGAAATAAGAAGGAAATATAATAATTTCAATCACTCTTTTTTTTAATGAGTAACAGGAAAGATATGTCTCAATGGGGGGCGAAATTCATTTCTCTGATAGAGTCCCGAAACTCAGCTCCATAGTTAAGCAAACATGGTTGTTAAAACTAAATGTTCACATTGTATACCGCCAAATTATTACCACCACTTTCTTCAAGTGCGCATGCGTTATAATTCCCATCTGGAGCCCGGCTATGGCAACACCTCCTAGAGTAGAGGAGGTGTTGGTCACTCTAGGAGGTGTTGGCTATGGACTCTACCGTGACCTTCGAAGGTCACGACTCTACCTCTAGACACTAGTGTTGTTTATTGTGCGCGGGAGATCGGTGTTGCCAATATGCAGGTAGAAAGTGTTTCTAGCTGCTGCTGCCAACTTCCGAGCAGAAGTGTTTCACCACAAGCTGCATTTATTTTATAATTAATACAGATTTATTTCATTTAAGGCTAATATTCACATGTATTTTAATTGGGGATATTTCTGTAAACTGTTCCGATTCTACGCAAAATTACTAGCGAAATATGATGCCAAGGGGACAATAGCAAGACCACCTAGATAACAAGGCCGTGGCAGTGAATAATCATCATCATCATCGGAGGGAACGAAGTTCGCAAGCGCTGTGAAACTGAACTGCGCGTTGGACTATTGGTGTCAGTTTGTTTAGGTATAGAATATATACTTATTAAATTTTTAACGAAATAACAAACACAAATGAATGAAGATTTTATGTTCAACTAAATCAGATTCGTTCTCAAAAATAAATTTTTTGATATTAATAAAGTAATCTTCTCTTGAAATAAGGAGATTGTAATAAAATGATATCGTAATATCGACCGACGTTCAAAAACACATAGAAAGTTTATTTAAATTTTTTATTACCGTCTTTTCTTTGATGATTTTTATTAACAGCTTTCTAATTAAAATTACATTTATTAGTTTATATAAAAAACATTGAGAATTAAAAATATGCACAAATTAATACCAGAATTGATCAGAAAAGAATTTCTATTGAACAAATGATTAAGGATGTGCACATGTGCTCAAAATAAAATTCTCATCTCAATTCTGGGGAAAAAGTAAATAAAGATTTTTATTTTATTTACAATTATAATCACTATCACAGAAGGGGAAAAAAAACCTTGAGTACAAATAATTCAAACATTGAACACAATTAAAAAAATTCTTCAAAAAGAAGTAATATTTTTTTGCTTATAGTATTTATTTAAATCAAAGAATAATCAAACCATCTAGTTTATTTACAGGTATTATAATGTAATAATATATAGATCACATTTTTCATTTGATTACAAAAATATTTACAAAGCATAATACAAAACTTCAATTACAAAGAAAATATTTGGTTCAATAAATTGTTTGAAAATTAAAAAGCTTGGGTACAATTAAAATTATTAGAATTATACAGTAGGAAATTATTATTTGTAAGTGAATGCATTTCACACACAAATCCAATAAAACAGAAAAAAACCAACAGAAAAGATATTAAAACAATATAAACATTTTTTAATAATAAACTAATAGCAGTTTAAAACACTTAATTTTCACAGACATATCTTTTTTATTAAGTGTGATATTTTAGAAATTATACTAATTAACTGTCTGAAGTTTTTTACATTTATTAGCACTTTTTTTATTTTTCTCAACATCATTACATCGTTTGGAATAATTATTTAAGCAGATATTCGTAAATGTTTTGATGACATTTGAAACATAAAAATCACAAGATTTATTACATTCTAAACACACATTTTCAAATATAATATTATTTTCTTCAAGAAATATTTTAGTTAACTTTACCAGTAGCATTACTTGATTTTTACAAATTAAAAATTCATGTTCATATTCAGTTATAGAAACTATCTGCAAAAATATTAAATAACAAATTGATAATACATTAATAATATGTAAGGAAGGGATTTTCAAACCTCCTCTATTCAACATATATAAATATTGGAAATTCTCATGAGATTTTACATCAAGTTCTAAATCTTTTGAAGTTACATAAGATGGAATACATGTATTACATGAGAGTTTTAATTTAAGAACACAATATCCTGCAATCTATGTTAGAACTTTTAAATCATTTTTGGTTAAGTTTTCAAAGGGTAAATTATCTAAAACAGTTAAAAATGAATCAACATTTATATCACCAATTATGTCACTTTCAAAGGAATGAGAATCAATCAAATCTGAAATGCTGAAACTGCCATATATTTTAGATTTAACATGTAATAAATTTTTTACTCTTAATTTTTTCAGCTTCTAAAATTTCTTTCAATGATATATAATCATTCGAACCAGACATTTGTCGATACTGACCAAATCTAGCTTCAGGATTATCAGTTTGAAATTTGCCCCATAGTATATAATTTACATTTAATTCAGTTAATAGGTACATAATAATTGATATCATACATGAAGAAGTATGGCAAAGAGCAAAAAAAGTCTCTCGAGATAAACCTCCATGATTATTTTTTTGTTTCATATTTTCCCATGCTTTTACCCATAACAAAAAATTCTGTAGAAATTCGACACTGCTTTGATTATGTAAAGTTATAGGTTCACAGAAATTCAAACTTAAACGCTTACCTTTATTAGGGCTTTTTACATTCATTATTTACCACCAAGAGATTATTTTTTCAATAAAATTTGCTGTTTGTTTACATAGCTCTTTATTCATACAGTGTTTTTCTTCAGATAATAATTTTAAGGCAGCAACATTTGATCGATCAAAAACTTTTAATGCTAAAGTAACTTTTTGTTTTTCAAAACTGTTTGGATTTAATGATTTTATATTTAATTTAGGAGCCACTTTTAAAAATGAATTCATTTCTTTGACATGAATGTTTTTCAACAAAGAAAATGATGCAGAAGCAAAATCAATTTTTTTGTTTGTTGTTTTTTCTGCTTTGAAATTAAATAGTCCAGTTGAAGTAGGAAAAATAAATGCTTGATCAGATTCTTTTTGATTTACCCAATTGTTTCTAATTGATTTAATGAGATGTACTGAATCAAATAATAAAAATAGCTTTTTAGAGCAATTAAAAGGATTTGGAATACAAACTTTGATTTCATTACTGCAACATAACAGAGAAAACCTGTTTCTATTTACACGATTATTATCTGAAATTACACTTAAAACAGTAAACCCAACTTTTTCTAAAATTTCAAGAACTTTTAAAGTTTGTTCATGAAGTTCACATGCTGTTAATTTATACATAGGTATTAAAGCTGAAATTTCTTTGGCATTAGAAAAAAGGGATTATATCATAAATGCTTGCACTGTAGTTGCAAGGGCTTTTTTATTATGAGTAAATCCACATAATGTTTGGTTTTTAAAAGATATGTGAGGTCTTATATATATTTCATCAATAAGTAAATTTACAGTTCTTTCTTTTTCTGATAAACTATTACATTTACCTTGCAAAAAACTAAAATTTTCATCTGTTATTCCTGATTTCACATTTAAGTTAACAGAAAGTCTTTTAAGATGTCGTAAACTTGGTAAGCGAATAATGTTACTTGAGTACAAATAATTATAAGCTGAGGTCGATTTTATGTAAATACAATATGCAAAAACTAGTAAATCAGTTGAATATCGTAAACCATGTAGTGGTTTATTCAAATATAACATTTGCTCTAACAAAAACTTAGCTGAATCAATTTTCCAGGCATACAATCATTTTCAACAAATGACTTCCAGCATTCAATTGATTCAGTAAATTTTGTTTTTATAGGGCATATTGTGCAGTTATTATAAGAAGAAATATAATTCAATACATTTTCAAGTTGACTCCAGTACTTTAATTCATGTGATATTTTTAAAACTTCAAAAAATACTTCATTATCATATACAAGATCATTAATTGAAAACTTCATGTTTAAATTTTCATCAATTTTTAAGCTTTTACTTATTTTTAAATTCGGTTGACTTGAGATAAAAATGAAAGTTACACATTTTTCACAACTATGTAATAAAATATCATTTCCTAAAGTAAAATTAAATGAATACTCTTTGTCGTTTAAGCCTTTGATAATGGAATTCAGAGATGTTATTTTATCCTTTTCAATCCATTTATTTAGTTCATCTTCATCAAGTTTTTTCATCTTAGCTTGACGTTTTAAAGTCACTAATCGTTCTTGAGGAATTTGAGTCATATACTTAGGAGAGTCAGGCAACACACAAGGATATACACCTTCAGAAAGTTTAGGAATATGTCGAGGACAACTAATACTTTTCCCATCATCAGTGGTGATAATGTCATGGCAAATAATATCTTTATCCAAATAATGTTTGGAACACACAACACTGTCTTTTGTTAACTGAAAATCATCCTTTGATATTTTTTTTAACCAAAGAGTTTTTAGCTGTTCAGATTTTGGAAATCTGAAACAGGTAACATAATCTTTACCAGGACGGTTTGATGTACAGTTTGGAACACAACAATACCTTGGCCTATTTCTGCAAAAAAAGAGAAGTGAAAATCTTATTAACTAATATAGAAAAGTGGCTTAATTCATTAAGGAAGATGTTATGTATTTGTTAATAATTATAGAATAATTTAATAATTATTGAATTATAGAATTGTTTAATATTGTTATATGTTCAAAGATTTTCTTCTGTTTAAAAAAAATGTAATATTTATAGAATTTATTACTAAAATATTTGAAAAAAGTTAGTTTCTTATAAAATATGTATAATTTAAAACATTTTCCGATTAAAAATATTTATTTAAGAATCATCAATTAAGAATTAATCAACCATAATATCACTAATGCTATCGTCAAAATTTTGAGAAGTGAAACTTGGTTTAATATCTTTAAGCCCCTATTACCTAGAGTTGCCGATATTTCATTTTGAGCAACTCCCATAGACTTAACATTACGTGATGTCACAGCTCGATTTTGGGCAACTCGATCACGTCGTCCAATGATATTTCAGATTGTTTTTACAGCTGCGCATTTGAAATTTGATCATTGCCAAGTTTTCGCCAAATTTTATGCCAAATGAAAGTTATTGGCGTTATAAATTGCCGAAAATGTGCAATTTTTTTGTGCATGCAGCAGCAACTCGAGCAGTTCGTATCGCCAATAGATGATCAACGGAACTGGTGTTGTCTTTTACTTTCACCAAGCGGAAATAATATGATGCCAAGAAATAACATGTTTTCATTATTGTTGATGAGTGCATGTGATAAATATATATACTTGAAAATGGCAAATATCTGTGTTGAATGGAGAAAAGAAATGGAAATTAATTTTATTGAAATGATAAGAGTAAAGCGTCATATATGGGATAATTCAGATTCCCAATATAAATTAACTAAATTAAAACAAAGAACGTATGATGAAATAGCATCCGAATTAAAGTTAAAATATCATCGTTATAAAGATGTGTTTACACGTGATAAGAATTTTCACCTGTGTTGTTTGAGTGATCTCTTAGTTTTATTAAAACTATAAACAAATATTATGTTTTCAAAATACCAGTTTTGTTTTAGTTCTTGATAATATTATTTATTTTAGGAAATTAACACAAAAGTTTTAAGAAATTTTTTAACCAGATATTTTTCCTTTTCACGTCGACAAAGATTAGCTCTTATCATTCTAAACGTAAAGTTTCAAACGCTAAAATTGAGTGAAACAATGGCAAGATGGCGTAATGTAAACAAAGTTTGGCTACAAATTAAATTCCCAAATAAGAATTCATCATGAAATCTGGACACCTACAGAGCAAAATATGGCAACCTTAAAAATGTTAGCCAGAAAAGCGATCTGTTAATAAATCTAGTAAAACAGCTATTTACTTATAGCAAACCTAATAGAAATCTCGAACATTCATTGGACGATGAGCTCGAGTTGCCGAAAATCGAGCTGTGACGTCACGTAATGTTAAGTCTACGGGAGTTGCCAAACTGAAATATCGGCAACTCTAATGTAAGAGGGGCTTTAGAATTCTAAATTATAGTATATGCTATATTATATAATTCACATTTCATATATCAGTAACATTATTTAAATATAAATAAAAAAAACATAGCAATATTCTAGAAAAAGAAAATTCTCTAGTTTAAAATTATAGAACATTAGGACTAGATTCATATTAATCGTAACAGAAATCATGTTCTAAACAATTGGTATTATGGATAAAATACTTAAAAAGTAAACACGTATTTAACTCACACATTTCAGTTGACTTCAAGTTTAAAATAAGTATTTTTTTTACATATAATTACATTGAGATGCAAAAAATTTAGATTAACACATGAAATTTTTCTGCTTTACTAACACATCAAAGCGTAGCATGGAACACAACACAAATTTAGACGTTCCCTCCGATGATGACGTCAACGATCCCATTATTCTCAGCTGTCATAGCCTTGATTTCTAGAAAGCCTTGACAATAGCAAGAGGACAATAAAATCTTGTGGTGGTACATTAGCACTATAACAATACTGCTTATTGATTAGGTGATTACATGAAGCCAAGAGGAGGGATTAATGACTAATTATTTAGAGTTTGGCAGAGTTTATGACGTATTAAGGGAGGGAGTGGAGCTCCTGTGCAGGAGCCTTAGGATAAAGTTTCTTATGGTCGTATTCATTGTCAAACTCAACCACTAGGTACAAGGGAAATTCTGAGTCGAAACTAAAACAATTTTCACCTTCAACTTGAGGATGAGTAACTGAGGCATATTCTGCCTCTAGCTTCAAGAACAGTCCTATACAGCAACGTTAAACCAGATTATGATTGTATAGTTCGTATTTCTTTTTAACTCTTGTATACTTTTCCGTGTGTACTGTGTTCTATTTTGACAAAAAGTGTGTTCATCTATTTTGTTCAAGCTTTACTATGCCTTTTTCATTGATTAATTTGCGGCATATTGAGTTTCTGGTGAAACTAGAGCAGCGGAGAAAACAAGAATTTTGGATTAGAAAAAAAAAAAACTTATGGAAAATGACACAATTGAGGTCTACAAGCGGTATCACCTAACAAAAGCAACTATTGCAGAGCTATTGTGAAAAACCTAAGAGAATTTAGAGCTAAATAGTTATTTAAATAACGCTCCAAACTCCACTAATTTCAAACTTCCAAAAATTGTTAATTGCTTTGAGATTTTTCGCTACTGGAGCCAACAAACTCGTTATTGGAGATTTGGCTCATATAAGCTAATCAACAATTTCTAGAGTGATCTGAAGAGTAAGCAAAGCTATTGCTTATGTGCGACCACAATACATTAAAATGCCGCAGACAGAAGAAGATTGGTTCTATTTATGCAATTTTCTTTAATGTACTTGACTAATTGTCTCAAAGATATTAATCTAATCTGCTAGTTAAAATCATTTGATTCGGTAAAGATTTTTGTATATGTATGATAATATGCCTGACAGGGGATGATACCCCTCACTTATTACAAAACTGTCTGTACTTTTTTCTATTTTATTATAGTGTTTTTAATTTAGTATGTGTTCAAATTCAAAGCATGTATTAAAAATGTTTAGTTAAAAAAAGGTTTTTATTTTCAAAGAAATTCATTACTATTTTGAATAAATGTATGAAATTTTAAGAAAGATACATTGGGTATAAAAGAATAAATCAGGAGGAAGAACATGGTTTTGAATGTTTAGTAATTTGTGCAGAATTGTATGAAAATATTTAATTCTATTTCAAATGTTAGTTATATGTTATCCCAACAACCATTTCTGTAAAAAAATAAATAAATAAAAAACTGTCAAATTTTGTAGTATAATAGTCAAATTCATTTTTATTTAAGCATGTAAATTTTTTTAATTTTAATTTTCAAATTTATAGTTAAAATTTTAGAAAATTAATTTAAAATAAAGTTTTATTTTATGTGATGAAAATATAAATTAACTTCTCTTTTTTTCCCCTCAAATGTTGAAAATATGATATCAACTGGCATTGTTCGACATAAACTTTTGCTAATATGGTGAATGGGATAATTTGTTAGCAAAATTAAATTCATATTCAAATATCTCTTAACTTTCTGTAATTAAATTAACTTTCACTTTAGAATTTTTTTAATAATTATATTTCCTTACAAGTAAGTGAGATGTTTCTACAAATTGCAGAATTTCCCAGTGTGATTGGAAGCATTGATTGTGCGCAAGTACCAATCCTTTCGGCTGGGGGAATTGATGACGAACGTTTCCACAACAGAAAAGGCATATTTTTTATTAATGTGCAAACTGCATCAGCAGATTTGAGTATTCAATATGTTGTGGTAAGATGGCGGAGGATTGCACACAATAATACAATTCCTGAATTAATGCTGTGACCTCTGCACAGGAAGAACCATTTGTTGGGCGTTAGTGGCTATCCTTCCCAGCCGTATTTGCTTACACCAATCAATCGACCTACAACGACAGAAGAAGTAAGGTGAGTTTTGCATTCATATATTTTTAAGAAATAATCTTTCAATTTTTATATTTCAAGAATCAACATAAATCATTAATTAAATTAAAATAAATTTACATACAGTTTCAAACTTGCACAGTTAGTTTTACTACTTTCAACTCTTCTATAATGATAAATTCTTCTTAAATAGAATTACATTCTGATATGTTAATTTAAATGCATGTCAATTTTAGTTTCGTGTTATAGAATATTGCAATGTAACACATTTTATTGACTTCTTTAATATGCTTATTAAGTGAGCTTATTAATATGCTTATTACTCAGAGCTATGGAAGAAAATATTTGCAAATATGAACATTACCGTGATTATTAATACATGACAGGTTTTTCTTTCTGAAGTTCACAGGATAAGAGTTTGCTCAAGAGCCCTTATATGCTTAAATTGATTC
>JAPDSC010094721.1:80340-90709 GCA_026290005.1 Latrodectus geometricus | reverse complement strand
GTATAAAATGTAAATTCCCAATTGTTATTAATTACTTATTAAATAACAGTTTATAATTATATATATATAAATATAAATTAAGATTATTTTACTTTATATACTTAATAAAGCTAACTCAACAAGACAGGATGTATTTTCTTCCGCAATTTATTAAACAAATATTCTTTCGCTTTTAATTTGTCCTGTTTCAACTATGTTATCATAAAAAGCAACCAAATAAGTGCTTATTAGTTTCATATATATACCATCCATTTTTATAAAATTATTTACATCCGATCATTCTCTTAAATCAATTTTGTACGGGGCAGTTTAGCTTTCACAAGGCTTTGTATGGGCTCTTATGGCTTTGGTGTCCTTGCACTTAATATGTACTATTCTACTTAAAATGGAAACGAGTTAAATTTTTAGATTTTATAAAAACTTCAATAAAATTTAAAATAAAAAATGTTTTATTTAATTTATTATATATCACAATTAGAATTCTTTCAACAATTTAGTAAATAACTATAATTTGTAAAAATATTAAATGATTAAATCATAGTTTACAACATAGATCAATTGAGATTTTTTTTAAATTATGAAGTAAAGAAAATACATAAGAAATTAAATAATAAATGAAAATGTACTATATGTTATACTTAGCAACGAAAAAGAAAATTGCTTAGGTAATTTAAAATATTTTTTTTATAATTACATAATTCAATTAATAACATCAAAATAGAAATTCAAACAACGCCAAAGAGAATGTTAAATAATTTAATGAGATAATACAAGAAATTACTATTTTTATTTAATTAAAAATTATCTAAAAATAGGAACTTCAATAGTCTTATGTGTTCTTGTTTGAAAAACCGGCAAATAAGTTGTAAATGGTACATGAATTTTCAATGTTAAAGATCACTAAGCAATGATGATTTTGATACTACCTAAAATTTAAATAAAATCCATATGAGGGAAAAATTTTAAACATTTAATTTCATAATTTTAACATTTACATAAATATTTTCTTGATGCTCTTTAAAGTTTTTCAACAGTTTGGCATATCCTGTAAACGGAAAAATAAAAATCATTAAGCACATGATATTTTAAAAATTTATCTTCAATTTAGGATGATAATTTTTTTAAATAAAATAAAATAATAATGAGAGTTTAAACCATTCTGATTAAGTTTCCCACAAGCATTACCCATACAAAATAATTAAAATGAACTTCAAAATGTTGATGAAATATATATGATTTAAAATAATATATATGTTTTTTTTTCAATTTAAAACTGATTTTAATGTGAAATTCTATTAAATACACACAATGCTATATATACTTTCAATAATACTAAAGCTACAATCTTATACATGATTCATGCAGTTATTAAAGAGATACATGTTATTTTTGCAGCAGAAGAATTTAAAAACTGTAGATTACTTAATTATGGTTTACATGTTCAATGTTTAACACTAAATTATTAACTTCTGTAAATACAAAAATAAAAAAAATCTACTTAATTAAAACTGTATGTACAGATATTATCTACAGAAATTGAAACAAAAATCACAGTAAAACAGTAAAATTTATTACGTCACTACTACTTTTGAAATTTTGAAAATATTAAAATAAATGTTGTTTTGGAATAAACACATTTTACTATTGCTTCTAACATCTGAAATATTTATTAGGGTATTTCAAGAATAAAGTTTCTCATAAATTAAGAGTTTAGATTTGATGAATGTTTTCTTTCATACTTCAACATTTTTGTTAAATATCGCCACATTGTAAGAGAAATTAATTAGAACAAAAAATATTGTTTTTCTTATTTCAAACTTATATAATTATAATTATCAACTTATATAAATACAAACTTATATAAATACAATTATAACTTTAATTTTTGTTATAAACTAAATATTTTTAAATTTTAAAAAAAAATGATACAGTTACATTTGATATTTTTAAATAATACGATATTTTTATATTGCAAAATATAATGTATTGTAATTAAAAATTATATTGACTATGATAATGAAAAAACTATTCATAATAATACACTAACTAGTATAATAACTAGCATAACTGAATTCCAATATATATCATTCAAAAAACAACGCATACATTTTAATTTCCATAATTTATACAACAGGTAAATTTAAATAATTTATTGAATTTATTCTTTGGGAAAAATAAGAGAAACAATTATTTTTGCAAACAAAAAATAATTAGTTTAACAATTTCGTTTTCACAGAATTCATTTTCATAGAATGTTATTTTTCTATATTTTTATGCATTTTATCCCACGCATATTATGCATTTATTCAATATTCTAGTGTTTCAGAAAAATATTTTATGTTATTTTTAACATATAATAAGTATGCAATATTTTTCAGTGAATAGATGAAAACTTCTTGCAAATATTGATTTCTCATAGTTTTTATTGCAAAAATTCTTGTAAAAATTTCATTACAAAAGAATGATTTCTTACATCATTCATGTTTGACATATTTTACATTAGTATTTATTTGATACATCAGTACATATATACAGCAAATGTAAAATAAAAGTTTTATAGAAAAAAGTAAATATATATGTATAGATATTTACCATTTTACTTTTTTATTTATATATTTGTCCTGTGCTAGCTAGGCTAGCAGTATGGGGTGCACTGCTCTTCTTTTCAACTGAATCGTAATTTGGTGTAGATTCTGACTTCTTCAGAGAACACATGCCATAGTTACCCGTTTATATTGTTGGCAAACATTCATACTTTATTCATACAAGGAAAGGACAAAGACAGAGGAGAGAGAAATTGAAATTACATTCATGCAAGAACCGGGGTTTGAACCCAGAACCTCTCTATCCACAGTCAGGCACGCTGACTGCTAGACATGATGGTTGGCAATATTTATTCGTAAATAAGAGAAATAAAAAAAATGTCACAATTATATTTTCTAATACTTTTATGCATTTATATTTTTAATCATTGGTTATCTCATCTTTATAATTTTTTAATATATGATAAATAAAGAGAACATCAAAAATATTTACAAAATAACACTAAAGCTAATGATTACTAATGTTCTAATGATTACTAATTATTATCCTTGTAAGTCATCATACCTTATTTTAATACAAGCTTAAAATTTCTTTTTAATGCAGTGGCTTGCTCCAAATTGATAGATTGAAAACTGATAGTTGTTAAAGAACATTTCATATCTGAGTAAAAAGGTTTCCTAATAATTTTTAAGGAACTTTTTAAAAATTATTAGGAGGGAATTTTTTAACTTAAAAGATTGCTTTTCCTTCATGCTTCAACTTATAGAGATGATGACAACTCAATACAGGGCATGACACCAAAAGTATATAAATCAAATATTCTCTTTTGGATAAATTTTATGCTTTCAATATTTCATGTATTTAATAATAATACATTTGATTTCAACACTGTACAAAAATTACTACAAATCAAAATCTTGATTAATTCCATTTTCGTATAATTATAAACTTCAGTATTATTTTCATTAATGTAATTATGTAATTATTTTCAAGTAAATTTGAAATTAAGATTAAAGATACGTAATTTGAATTTACTTACATAAAAATATACTTGATACGTAAGCATTAAAAATATTTACTCTTATATTTATATATAGCTGTAAATTACGTTTTAAAGAAATTTTAATTGTATTATAAAAATACAAATTATTTTTTAAAATATGCAGCGATAAATTAAAAAAAATTCTATTATCACTCTATAAATTAATTTGTGGTTTGACGAAAAATAGTTTCATATTTCAATCAAAGTTATGGAAATGATACACAAAATTTGAATATAAAATTTGTTTAAAAAAGCATTTTAATTCCTTAAAAAAAACCTCTGAAAAAAGCATTTTTCCATTAATTCCATAATATTATATACTCCTCAGTTTGCTTAGTTAGAAACGTAAAGAGAGAGAATTCAATAATATTTTATCACTTAATATAATGCTATAAAATAATTTTTGTGTATTAAAACCTGTCATTATTAGAAATATAAATATATTGAGCAGTTTTCTCGAAATAATGAGAAATTTTATAAAAATTTCAAAAACTTTTAATTTAATTTATCTTATTAATTTTATTTAGTACAAAACAATATGCCCTTATAATAAACTGTTAAAAAGTTCAAATGGTCCAAAATTATTATTCATTGGAATATAATTCATGGCAACGCACTTTATGTCCATAACATCAATAAGCTAACCGCTCAGATGTGACATTAATAATCTTCACATTTTGTTTAGGGCTTATATAAAAAAATTTCTGAAATATTTAAAATTTTAAGTAAATTTTAAACATAAATTTTTAATATTTAAGTAAATTTTAAACATTTTAATCTCAAAAGCAAATATCATGAGTTTTATAACAAATTTTAGAAAAATGAAAAATCAGAGCATTTTAATTGTGAATGTATTCTATTTAAAAGCTATTAGTTTAGTACAAAATATATCAGAAAAATCAAATGTAATTATTTTTTCATGTAAATTAAATTTACATATTTTAATTCAATATATAAATTTATTTGATATTTTTATTTCCGTAAAATATAGGAATAAAATTATTTTCCTTTATATAATAATAAGCATCAATAATCAGTTGAAATTATCTTGTTTGCATTTGCTTTGCAAAACTTTAAGAAAAGAATAAAATAAATGCAAAACACTTTCTATTTAGTACTACAACTGACGAGCAAGTAATACTCTTAATAACAATTAAAGATATGAAATTTGATATCACATATAAAATGAGTTGCGATCTTATATATATTTATAATTATTTCCAAATAACATGGATTTCTGAAAATTTTATTTTTATTTATTATAGTGAGACGTTTTATTGGCTTATATTATTTTTATATATAGTATTTCAGAAGCGAAATCTTCAAAGATTCCACATTTCTAGTGTAAGAAACAGCAATTTGGTACAAAAATAACTATTAGTTCCATAATTATAATAATTACAAGTAACTGATATTAAATAAAATATATATAGCTTAAAAACAAACATATAAGAGAACACAAACCCAAATAATTTTGCGACACCGTATGCAATAAAAATTGTGAAAAATAGATACGTAAAAGAAAATATGTGTAAAAATCACCATTTCGGTACAAATAATTTTTAACAGTCCAGATATTGTTTAATTATTTAGATTTTTTTTGGTAAGGACAGTAATTCATATTTTGAATCTTAATTTACAGGAATGTGTGTCTTGGTATATTTTAGGGGATGGAATCGAAATATTCACTATTTTCAATACTCACTTAGATTTCTCCAAAAGTACGCCATATATCAGAATATTATTTTGATCTCATTTCACAGTACCCTAAAATGTAATTCACTTGCATTTAAGATTGCATTGAAATTAATTAATACTAAGAGCTCTTTATTGATAAAACCAAATTAGGATTAATCTGAATAAAATCAAATTCAGATTAAAGTCTTATAATTTATATAATTTACTATGTAGAAATATTCTCGGAATAACTCTTCCTTTTCCTAAATGCATTTATTTCCTTCAATAGAGCTTTAAGACCACAATTTCTTCTTGAAGTTGTGGTCTTAAAGATTGAATATGGTCTTTAAGATTATAGATTAAAGATGGGTGAGGGGTCTTAAAGATTATAAACTAATGGGGGACAATTTCGTCTTGAATTTTCATTTAAAGTTGAACTAATATTGCCTATGATAATAAGGTTCTTCAAACAAAAATCAATTTGGGCTCATTTGAAATTTACACAAAAGATTTGTTACTGCGATAGTAATGTTTCCTTTTCAGTTTTTAAGTTTATATTTTAATTATAGTAAATTATTAATAGTCCAAACAATATTTTCAGAATTCGCATTGAGTGTCAGTAGAATAGGGGTAAAGTAGTCTTAACAGGTCAAAGGAACAAGATTGGATAGAAAATATTCTATGTCTGGGCATACAAATTTTGTTATAATAATGATTTTATTGAGCGATGAAAAGAAGTTTCTTTTTTTATTTGTATGTATAATATTAAATTTCCTTTTTCAATCATTTGCTATTTTTTTTTCTATCATACATATTCACAAATTTGTTAAATCATTAGGTTATTACGATTTTTTTCTTTATAAGATATATTAATTTTGTATATCAATAAATAAAAATTTCCATATACCTTTGTGTCATATTTTTTCAAGCATTATATTTTATAAAAATAGTTTTCCTTTTAAAATTCCACCAAATGTTTCCTTTATATTTTTATTTGTATTTCAAAAATAATTGAGCAGGGTATTTTATGTAACTTTCATGAGTAAATTTTTATAGTATTTTAATCCATAGTTACACTGCAATTTTTTTCAAATGAAATCATCGTAATTTCAATTTTTATAATTTGGTACTTATGTTTATTTTAATACATAGTTTTTACAAGATTTGAGTAAATTGTTTCTAATGAATTTATTCCTAGCCATTCTTTATTTTCCCTGATATAACTTGAAATGTTCAAAATCTAATAAATATGTATAAATTTTCAGAAGTGTTTATCCGTTTAAATATTTAATGTGAAATATCGAAAAAATTGAAATTACCCAATCAAGAAAAGAAATAATTTTTTTCCATAAATAAAAAATGCTACTTTTATGTATAGTTGAGAGGCATAAAATATATTTGTTTCACATTAAAACAAGAAAGCATATTTAAAATATCCTGCATTTCTTCTACAACCTTATCAATCTATGAAAATGTGTTTCTTACGCATTTCATAAGACAAGATACTATATGTAATCATTCTCCGTGAAATTAGGCAATCCCACGAAGAATAAATCATAACTTGAACCATCTATTTTGTTTATGCATCACAAATTGCTATGGTTGCTACACAGAGCATTTGACAAATGGAGGACATCAACTGTTCCAAAGAATTATTCAGTGATAAATGTATATGATATCATATTATAAAGCATAACGCATTCTTGAATAAGTAGAATTTTTAGATTAATTTTCATATCGTTAGTCAAATTAATATGAAAATATTATTATTAAAAGAAAAGTATCTCTTATCTAATTAAATATCATTATAATTTACAATATATTTAATACATGTATTTAAGATTAAAAATCACTTCAAGCACGTATTCTTTTTTAAAACTGACAGATCTGTAACTTGTAGCTTTTATAATTAAAAATTACTTAAAATTTCTAAGTCAAAACGCATATTTTTTCCTAGAGACAAAAATTTTCAAGTTAAATCTATTTATAACATATAAATATTTTTTACAAAAATTAATTATTTTGATGGAAATTAATATTTGATTACATAGTATCTGGTACATATGTGGATGAGATAATATACCTCTGAATTTGAGGTAATATTTTTAATAAGTACATAAACTATTTTTAAAGTATGTATGTGACATTTCTTGTTAATAATGTAAAAACAAAATATCTCGAGATAATAAAATAAATTCATTGTAAATATAAACAAAAATATTTTACAAAAGACATACAGAATAAGAGGAAAAAAATTAATTTAATTTTATAAAAATAATATTGATTTTATAAATAATTAAGTTTATAAGAACTATATTGATTTTATATTTTTTTGTAATTATTCGTATAAAATTAAAATTATATGTATAAACTTATGAAAACACTGATAATATATTTTTATTTGCTTTTGTTAAAGTATTCGACTAAAATGTTTACAGTTAAAAGTCGATATTTCCTCTTTAGCAAAAAATGGGGAATATAAGTTTGAAAAAATTGAATTGAAAATTTGTATTACGAGCATAAAATTTTATGATGCATTTTATGCTTCGAGATTATCAATAATTTAGTCTAAGGGACAACGAAATTATTTATTCACTGATTTAAATTGAAAAACCTACATTGTATTCCAAAATTTTAAATTTTTTACGAAAAAAATTGCTGTATACAGATTAAAGCAATTTTTTTTATATTATCAGATACTTTATATATTACCATAAAGTATTCAGATGTTGTAGACAATGAGATAATAAGGATAGAGTTTTCCCAAGAGAGATTCATATTGAGAAGAAAATTTTTAATTTTTATTTAGAAATTTCGTTATATGTGGTCATTAATATTTGAAATTTATATACGATTTTAATTATTAGCTATAATTTTGTATTGATGATTATGATAAGAACACTGGAGACTTATTATATTGTGATATAGATATGTATGTATGTATGGATGGATAACAGCAAAGCTTATTTGGCAGATATGACGTTATACAAAGGGCAAATGATTGAAATTGTACCCTCTTGTAAAATGTAAACTGTCACAAATCAGTAGCTAGTGTAACCATAATTCCTTTTTATAAAAACTGAAACACACACAACAGGATGTATCATTAAAGTATAGCAATATATGTAATTTTCGAATATTGCTTAAGCTGCTCATGTGCAGAGCAATGGAAATTTTATCTCGTGCCAATTTTCTTGAAAGCAAGAACCCCATTTTTATGATTGAGTATAGTTGGAACAAAAATCCAAGGAAGCAATTTAATCTGATAAACAGCAAATAATGGATCAACATTGCGTGGCATATGTTGTTGAAAACTATCCTGTCAAAGTATAACAAAGCAGTGCAAGTCATCACCTCTGACGTCACTTTGTATAACCCACATAACATATATCCTAAGACAATCAAAGACTTGCCATATACTGAGATGAAGCAAAATTTTGCTTTTAATTCAGAACCGGAGAAAGCGATTTAGGGTAAATTTTATCTTTCCAAAACTGCATAACTACATCGCTACAAATATTATTAGATAACATCACCCGGAACTTTTCAGGATTGCTGTGATTGCAGTACAAGTATGATAAACTGTTACATATACATCTCATATACGGTAAAATAAAGGATAATGGAAGTGAAATTCGAAGATTGTATGAACAGTACCATGAATCAGATGCGATGGACCTGCGGCTTGGCCTAATACAGACAATCAATCTCAGATCAACCAAACTAGACCACATGACTAAGCATTTTTTTTATTTTGGGAGCACATAGAATCTTTAGCGTTCGAGAAGGTTCTGAAATCAGTTGAAAATCTAGTGTCAATAATCATTATTGCCGCTGATAAAGTCAACACAACACACGGAATCATCAAGAGAGTGTTTCAGATGTTGATTCATTATTGTCAATGATACCAGGGTTAGGAATTTCGAATACTAACTGCGATTTTTCAATTTAATAAAAAGTCAGAAAGTGCAGTTTTCTGTATCTAATTCCTTCTCGTAAACTTTTTAAGTTCAGGTTGGAATTATAATTCCTTAATTCCTTTTTCTTCTTTCCTTTCAGACTGGTAGCCGACTATATATCACTTTCTTTATATATATATATATATACCATAATCAAGTTTGTTAATCTGTAAAATTTGATTCAAATTCCATATAATTATGAAGAAAAGTGTCCTTACTGGGTACGAGTAATATATACATCAAATATTGCATTTTATTATGATTTTAGTCGTGACACAAATTATCTAATCAATTATATGATACACATAACAGTATTGTGTAGTTGTTAATTCGTAAAAAATTATGTAGTATACATAGTTTTTTACGAATAAA
The DNA here is from genome assembly GCA_026290005.1 of Latrodectus geometricus. NCBI lineage: Eukaryota > Metazoa > Arthropoda > Arachnida > Araneae > Theridiidae > Latrodectus > Latrodectus geometricus. The sequence goes on along the minus strand of JAPDSC010094721.1, from coordinate 81,115 downwards.
CTATAAATCACTGTAAATCATAAAGTAATCATAATTTTTTCTCAATAAAACTATGAATCACTATAACTAGAGTTATGAAATATTTTATTATTTTTCAATATGATCGGCACATATCAAGTATTTGAATATCTAGAATCGCTAAAAGGCATCATTAAGGATTGTGATCGTCAACGTTTTCAGTCTTAACCTAGATACAGCTTATCATCATTAGGAATTGAATTTATTCTCAAATAATAGAATCGAATTTATATATATGCATTTATCTGTGTATAAAGAATTTCTGCCAAATAATTTATAATTTTGATGTATACATTATTTAAATTAAAATTAATGTAGGATTTAATTGTTCTTTTTAGAATTAAAGTGTTACATAAAGATTATAAATAAATAAAACCTTTAAAATTTAAAATAACGTATATTTTTATTTTGTAAGATTTAAAAATATGCCGTTTTAAACAATATAATTTTAAAACATGGTTACTAAATATTTTTTTTATATTATATTTATAAAATTCAATTTTTCAATTAAACTTGTTATAGATATATTTATTAAACAATTACCGTGATTGAATATTGAATTGTTGTTATTTTCCTGAATTTCGAAAATTAATGCCCATAATTAAAGCCATATAATAGATTTGTTGAAAACTTTATTCTTTGATATATTTTATTTTGAATACTTTCTGTAAAAATGAAGCGTTTTTTTAATGATTATGAATATATGTGGCTTAATCTCTCTCTCTCTCTCTCTCTCTCTCTCTCTCACACACACACA
>JAPDSC010094721.1:45845-79940 GCA_026290005.1 Latrodectus geometricus | reverse complement strand
TTTGAAACTTCTAATTGAATACCATAATCAAGTTTGTTAATCTGTAAAATTTGATTCAAATTCCATATAATTATGAAGAAAAGTGTCCTTACTGGGTACGAGTAATATATACATCAAATATTGCATTTTATTATGATTTTAGAAATTATCTAATCAATTAGAAATTATCTAATCAATTATATGATACACATAACAGTATTGTGTAGTTGTTAATTCGTAAAAAATTATGTAGTATACATAGTTTTTTACGAATAAACTATAAATCACTGTAACTCATAAAGTAATCATAATTTTTTCTCAATAAAACTATGAATCACTATAACTAGAGTTATGAAGTATTTTATTATTTTTCAATATGATCGGCACATATCAAGTATTTGAATATCTAGAATCGCTAAAAGGCATCATTAAGGATTGTGATCGTCATCGTTTTCAGTCTTAACCTAGATACAGCTTATCATCATTAGGAATTGAATTTATTCTCAAATAATAGAATCGAATTTATATATATGCATTTATCTGTGTATAAAGAATTTCTGCCAAATAGTTTATAATTTTGCTGTATACATTATTTAAATTAAAATTAATGTAGGATTTAATTGTTCTTTTTAGTATTAAAATGTTACATAAAGATTATAAATAAATAAAACCTTTAAAATTTAAAATAACGTATATTTTTATTTTGTAAGATTTAAAAATATGCCGTTTTAAACAATATAACTTTAAAACATGGTTACTAAATATTTTTTTTTTATATTATATTTATAAAATTCAATTTTTCAATTAAACTTGTTATAGATATTTTTATTAAACAATTACCGTGATTAAATATTGAATTGTTGTTATTTTCCTGAATTTCGAAAATTAATGCCCATAATTAAAGCCATATAATAGATTTGTTGAAAACTTTTTTCTTTGATATATTTTATTTTGAATACTTTCTGTAAAAATGAAGCGTTTTTTTAATGATTATGAATATATGTGGCTTAATCTCTCTCTCTCTCTCTCTCTCACACACACACACACACATACACATATATATATATATATATATATATATATAACTTCATTTAAATTTATTTATTTATATATGTTTTTATTTTGATTTGAATAATAATTCTAAAAAACTTAAGTTTATATTTTTATGGTATTATAGTTCTTTTTTTCAAACTACCATCCGATATCAGCAAATAATACTTTCATGGTGCATTACACATGTGTGCTTGAAAATCTTTAGCAATTTATGTTATGTATATTTCTATTATTAACTAATGTTTCCAATATTCTCAAACATAAAGAGAGATGTTTCAGATTTGAATTACTATGTCTCAAAGTAATAATAACTTGTAGGTAAATTGCCTACAAGTTCTTTGAATTTTTATAGGTTTCTTTGATTTAGAATATTTTGCATTATATTAGGGATATTTTTTTCACTGAAAATAAAATGGATCAGATTATATTTACAATCAAAATAGATTTTGTTTTTTTAACATAGATTATAAGCAAAATAAATTAATAGAAATCTAAATCCGACTAACTATATGATGAAATTATGATAAAATTTTGCATCATATTTTTGGTGAAAGTTTTGGAGAAACTATAACAACCACGGACTTCGTTAACTCCTTTTCTCAATAGTATATAGCTATATTCTGGTAGCATGCATAATGATTTTATATTCAAATGATAGGTGTTGGTTCAACACATGCAATAACTGCAAAAAAAATTTTTTTTTTTTACTTTTGAAGGTTCTTATACTCATTTATTTGTATGGAACAAAATATGTTCAAACTCGTTACTTGTCTAGAATTAAAAATGAATATGCAATTTTCTTCGCAAATACATTTTATCCGAGTAGCTAAAAATCAAAGGCATCAAATGAAACAAAATTTGTGTGATATTCTGGTGTTGATCTGAAGAAGTCTAACATTTGAATGTAGAACTTTAAGGTTGAGAATCAATACCAATTAGCAAAAACTCATGTAGGTCCAAGAAATCCTTTGTATTTCATTAAAAATTAGAAACATAAATAACAAAACATTGAACGTGCCGAAATATTTTTTCTCGTGTTTAATTGCATTTTAGACTTTAGAACTGGTTAACAGTTTGGTTGCTGTGAAGTTTTGAGCTGTTTTCTCTTCAACTTATGTTTTTTCCAGTCTGAAATAATTGGCGCAGCTTGTCCTTTTTGGACCTTGCGCCATAAAATCCAACCAACCAACCCGTCTGAAATAATGGAGTTACACAAACTTCTTTAATGAAAAATAAACTATTTTATTTTCTGATACCTGTTTTCTTATTAAAAATATTCTCTTCAAATTCTTTGCAATGAAATTTTTGCGAATTCTATTTTTATACTAACATTTATGTAAAAAAATCCTAATAAAATTAAATTTTAAAAGTTAAATTCAATTAGATAGATTGGAAGAATTCTTATGGATATCCATATTATTTTTAAGTATAAAATTTAACTTTAAATAAATGTATTAAAATAAAAACGGCTTGTTTTTTGATGCACAGTTTTACAAACCCTTTCTTTATGGTGTTTATGCCTATTATTTATGGTATTTATGCCTATTTATATGGTTTTTATTATCTAAATATTTTTTCTCTCACGTACTAAAATTTTACAAATGATTCTTAAAATTATTTTTTATAAAGTTCATTTGTATTCTGGTTGAATGACCAGCCACATAAATTTCAATTATAATTATCTATTACAGTAAAAAGAACAAACTGCTTTCTAAAGAAAATATAAGAAATTATTTTGTGAAAGGTAAAAAAAAATTTGCAATTGAGTTTATAATTCTTTTATCAATTAATTCTTGAATTTTTTGTATTTTTTTTATAATTGAAATTTGCTATAGCTATTTATTATTTAATTATGAAGTTAAGCATATAAAAGAATTAATTTTTAGATAAAATTCTTATGAAATTTTTAAATTAACTAAATGGAAATAAGTAAACTTCTATAAAACTAAAAATTAATATACTTAAACCTATCGACGACAAACTGAGAATTGTATGATATAAAGCTTAAAGTTTGTGCATGCCACTCCATTTACTTTAATAAAGTTTTCTGAATTGAAATAAAATATAAATCAAAATTATTAACGAAAATTGTATTTAAATTTTTTATAAAAATTATAATTGAAATTAGAACTGCGGAAATAGCATAAGCATAATTAATATTACTATACTTCTTAAGATTTATAATACAAATTTTGTTAATTAACTCAAGGAAGTAAAATATTTCTACCTTTTACTCTCAATAAGTTATTTATTTAAAATAAATACTTTTACATGAAATATTTTAATTTTTAAATGAAGATAAGCATTATCTAAACACTGAAACGCAAAATTCTATTCCTTTTTCATATTTCCTTTCATAACTTCACTAATTGTCCCCAAAAGGAAACCTAAGAATACTTTGTGGTTATTCGTTGTTAATTAATTATACTGATTAAAAAATAATTTTTTAAATGTATCTGATTTAAATTAATTCTAACTTAGGTTGTTCATTTAAAAAATGTTAAAATCGCTCGTAAACAAAAGATCTTATTTCTGAATTAAAATAATTAATTTGAAAACTAAAAGGAGAAAAATGCATGTCACTTAATTTTAGAAGGTTTAAAATTATTTCTTAGTTAACATACACTTTTTGATTAAAAGCAGAAAAGGTCTCACGTAACAAAAATTTACTATTATATATATATTAAGTATTCCTCAATGAATGCTTTTTTTCATAACTATGGTGTACACTGAAAAATTATGATATGTTTATGGCAAATTTGTTACCAAATAGTCAATTAAATTCTTTAAAGGTAAATTGATAAGCATTTTTTTTATTATCTTCATCAACCCTTGGGTAAAGTGAATTATCTATCGAGGATTGTTTTGACTAAAATCTGTAGAGAATCGTCTGATAAAGATTAGTAATTTTTATTTATATTACATAAAATGTGTTTCGTAAAAATTATCTTGCAAAAGTAGTTTTTTCATCTGTTTTTTTAATTGGATATATACCTCTGGATTATATTACAATTAATTTTAAATTCCAAATATATAAACACAAGTATTTTATTGAAAGCATCATATCATCAACCAAAACATTGTTTTATGACGAAATTATTAAAATATGGTTTATTTTGCAATGATAGGTCATTTAAATACAAGGGCTCTTATTAAACATTAAATAAAAGTTATAAAGGCCAACACTTATTTCAAAAGTTATAAAATTTCATTTTCCATTTCTTTCCAAAACTATTTTAAGTTTAGTTTAGTAATAACTTCAAAATTTCTATAAAATAACAGACCAAAGTACTTTTTTGAAAGAGATAAATAAAAAAAAAGTCAAAAAAGTGTATTTTCGAAACATTTCATATTTTTCAAAAGAATAGAAAAGCTATATTTCTCTTGGATATTTTCTTTGATTGTTTTGTAGTCAACTTTATAACTCATCATGAAAAACCTGAGAAACAGGAAAAATTTTATTAGGACCTAAAATAATACGGTAAACAATGAGATTAATAAATCTTTTATTCAAATAAATATAAAGAATTAAAATTTATATATATTAAAAGAATTTTCCACTATAGGTACTAAAGATTTTTTTTATTCTTAAATGTCTGTATTTAAAATAAATTTTAATACATTATTAAAGAAAGCAATTCTATGTTATGCAGATATTTTGCAATAAACCAAAAACTGAATCTTCAGACATAAATGAAATATAAATTTGGTTTCAGTTTGCTTAAATCGGTTTTTTAAATATAGATTTCGAATATATTTAGGAATATGAAGAACACAAAGAATAAATTTTTGTTAAAAAATGAATATCTTATCTGCTTTACTAATGTACTTTATAAACATATTTAAGACAAAATAATGAAATAAATTCCAATATGATTTTTATATATAATTGCAAATACACATTCATTGCATTCAAAATGTAATACCCTTAGCTGTTAAGAAAATTTGTATTTTTTTAATATTAAACTATTCATTGTTTTTCTCTTTCGTAAAATATATTAACCGTGAATATATTCATATAATTAAAGTTTCTGTATGACTTCGTTACCAGTTAAACCAGTTCAATACCAGTTGAACTATTCATTCTGTTAGTGAAAAACATTCGAAGTAAAAAATAAATAGGCAATTTCTTTTTTTATCAAATAATTTAGTCTCATAAAAAATATGCATATATAAAAGTTTATCATACATATAGTAAATGAAAAAACATGAACTAATTTTTTGTTAAGTTATATATGCATAGATACAATGTTTTAATTATTAAAATACCCTCAGATTAGGTACTATAATCTAGATAGCTAGGATCTTTTATCCTTTTAAAAAAGAGAAATTTAAAAGAGAATTCCATGCATAATTTATTATTAAACCTCATTATTATTAACCCTCATTAAAATGATATTGTCAGAAGAAATAGTAGAAAAATTCTCTTTATTTTCTTAGATTAGACATGAATTAATAAAACTGTTTTTCAATGGGAGAAGAATTTTAAGCATTAAGTTTATTAATGTTTATATTAATTAAATTGAAATACAATACATTTTATTCAAAATATAGTTTTGTAAGTTCCTCTGTACTTTGTTTCACATATTTATTTTTATTTTATTTTTCACAAATTGAATAAAATAGGAACAAAAATAAGCAAAATTAAAATTAATAATATCAGGAAAATTATATAAAAGTTCAATTTAAAAAATGTGTAAGATATAATAACATAGAGAAAAATATATAAAAAATATTAAGTATATAATGCTATTAAGTACACAAAATACTTAATGGCATTTACCCTTTATAATAGTAAAGTTAATTTGGGTGCACAGATGCTATAATAATACAGCTATGAATGGGGATATTTTCGGAACCAAATATCAACCGTTTAAAAATAACTTTTCGTTTAGATATTATTGACTCACATGATTGCCGCATATATCAGTAAATTTGACATATATTTTTTCAGGAAACCACTTTTGCAGAATATAATTTAATGAAATTATATATTTATCCTACAATTGTAACTACTTTTTTAAATTACTACCAATGCTTCCGAAAATTTAAACCTTTTAATGTTAATTATTAAATATGTCTGATACTTTACGGCATGTATCTTTTTTCGTTTCAGTATTTTTTTATTTTTATAAGCGTATTTGAAATTTAATTAGTTCTATATAAATCACATGTATTTTTTTATTTGTTTTCATTGAATATTTGTTAATTATCGATTTGGTTTAAACTCATTTATTATCTGCTCTAAACAAATTAGTTATTTACTCAAAATTGATGCTTACTTTAAAAATAGTAACTAAGTAAATAGGAAAATAGTTATTAAATACTTAACATATTTTCTCAGTAAGATATGTAAATGTTTAAATATATTTCAAATATTTTTAAAACTATTTAAATAAAACATTTAATTTAGATCTCGATTTCTCAAGAATAATATTAAGTGAGGAAAATTATCATTAAACCTTAATCACATTTTTCTTCAAATTCAAACTTAGATAATTCAATTCCTTCACATAAAATAAACATAGAAGATAATTTAATAGCCTCAAATCAGAAATAAAATACTGAAAGAACAATACATTATATATAAGATAAGAATTAAAATGAAATGATAATAGACATTATTTGTGATCCATTTTAAATGAATAAATTAATACTATACATATGAATATTAAATGAATAAATTAATACTATATAGCTGTTTTTATGTTTTTCTATTTAATTTCAAATGAAATTTGATGTTGAAATGTAAAAGGTTGAGAATTAACCAGTTTGACATTTTTGTATATTTAATTATGATTATTTTATTAAGTAAAATATAAACATATTGTTTTCAACAGCAAATATATTTATATACTAGTTAAATTTAATGTTATGTTTCGATTCAATTGAAATTAATCACATTTTAATTTCAGACTCTGCTTGAATCTGTGAAATTAGATAATAAACATACTTTAAACCATCTGCTAGATGATTGGCATAAAATTATTAAATTTAAAATTAGATATATATGACATATTATATGATGTCTCATTCGGTCAAAATAAACTAATTTGCAATTAGATTTACAAAATCAATATTTCTCTCTATCAGTAACTTTTTTATTTTATTAAAGATAGATTATTTTTTAATTTCATAATATATTATTGAATACTTTTTAAAAAAAATATTAAAAATTATTTACCAATAGCTTCAATCATTCTTTTCTCAGCTTCTTTAATTTTCCAGTTGGCTTAACTTTAAGTTAAAATTCACATTTTCATTTACAATTTTGTCTACAAAGACAAACTGGGTATAACAATAACCTATAATACATATTTTTTTCCTAATTGTTTATTGATTTGGAGTTTAAGGTTACAATTCTCAAATATAAAATAAAGATTTTCTTCAAGAAAATTATTTTGGTTGTTTGTTTTCTATATTTTTTTTAAATATTATAGGAAAACGCATTATTTAGTAGTTTATATAATATTATAAAGTTAAAATTATTTTGATATTCTAATTTTTATTTTAAAAGAAGTTCTTAAATATGGAAAAAGGAATCATTTTATTACTAATTTCGTATAATAAATACAATAATGTTATAACAATATTTTCATCCATTTTTAAATATTAACCAAAGGATTTTAATATATTTAATGCCAAATGCATATTTTTATTTTATTGCATTTGTATAAATAAAAAAAAATATTTTAAAAATGTAACTCATTTTTTAGAAATTCACTTTAAGAATTATTCATTTATTATGGGTCACTATGTAAAATACTAAATAGATTGCAAGCAAGGTAATCCAAAACTATGTCAGCAATATTTAGGCTGTTATAAAATGCATAAATATACAGACTTGAAGTGTAAATGTACTTAAGGAAATAGAATCCTGATTATCGAACATGTTAGACAAGTCAGTGTCAAGAGCTGCTACGATGAACCGAACAAAGGAATTATATTTTAAAATATTTACAATCTATTTTTAAATATTTTTACATGTCAAAATGCATGTTCAATAAGTAACCTAAAAGTGAAATAAAAGCTTATACATTATACAATTTAACAATAGAAGTACAAATAGCTTACAATAACCGACAGTATTCCAAAAACATACAGCAATACACATTTTCCTATAGCAATACGTGTATAATTGTAATTTAGTAAAAATATTAGGGCTATTATTTAAAATGTTTTCTTCAACATACAATCAGAAAATCAAGTTGTCTTCAAATAATAGTGAATTATCATACAGGGTATCCTTAATAAGTGATAACAAAGAAATAATCCCCATCTTACAAGGAAATAATAAGCCACAGACAATAGTCAATTAACTCTGTTATTCCTGCTGGAGACAGCATTTGAATGATGTCTTTATGAAATCAAAGAAGAAAATATTTAGTTTTTAACTTAATCAACCAGAGTAATGCTGTACCAGATCAGAACCAACCAGAGAAAATATTGCTTATTCAATGAATAAATTTTCATAAATATTGTTTAAAGTTTGTTATAAATCTAAGTAAGTAAACTTATTATACAAAGGAAAATTGCGTGATAAGTTTACTCTCTAGCTTGAAACGCATTAAGTTCAATTTGACTTAGGGATTGCCCTCTTTGACAATGATACGAGCTTATTTGGAATTCCTAGATTCATCCAAATTATTGGTCGTCACACTCAACAGACTACTAAAACCTCAAGCTTATCAGATGACTATAGACTACTGAGAGTAATACTGTTTTTCACATTGCAGGATTTCTCCCTTTTAATTCTGTATCCTTATATATGAAATATTCATAAAACTTCTCGTTGTTGTAAAATACATGTTGCTCAAAATCTATAAAACCAGTTACGATTCAAGTTAGCAAGGAACATTTATATGTTATTCCATTGTACTTTCTTATGACATATCCATAATAAATTCCTATCAAAAATTTTGTTTTTAAGGCTCATATCTACTTGCTTTTACATTTCTTGTCGATAAAACTGCTAAGCCAAAAATTACTGCAAAAAATATACTAAAATTGTAAGATAATTAAAATTTTGTAAAAATGACAAATCATTTAATATTCAAGAAATTCCCCAAGCACAAATCATGTAAAATTAATTTTAAAAACAATCGGTCTGTGCATGGTATACTCATAACAGAAATTGAATTTTTGTACTTCCTTTTGGAACATAAATTAGATGGTATGTAAAACTATGGAATGCATAACACTTGGTTAGATATTATATGGTGTGTAATGCATAACATAATTTTTAGAAACGTATTGTGAAGAGCAAAATGTAATTGATAATATGTTTTCAGTTGGGGAAAAAGTTTGAAGCATATTATTATTATCATAGCAACCAAATTATTTAAATTTAAAGTCCATACAATGTAGTCATGACTTATCCTACTTAAATAAGGAGTTTTAAAGGGTCAAATAAAATCTAAAGAATCCTGTCTTAGTCAGCAGAAATGTAATGACACTTTTCAGAGATTACAGAAGGGCACTTCGTAATATCATTCCAGAAGGATAGGCAGTATCATAGTTTTGAATATACTTTGACATAGTATATTCTTCACATTGACAATGAACTTGAATGTTCTTGCTAGAGAACTGAGAATATAACTACTATTTATCTTAAATCACGATGCCATACCTTTAATTCCTTCAGGTTAATCGTTTGACATCTCTATAACCTATCTGCAATGAATTTTTTAAATTAATGGATGACAAGGTAGCCAATTTACATTAGGCTACAATATCATCCGATTTTGAGTGTAGAGATTTGCATCTTTGCAAGTGGCCTATTTTCTTCCTCTAAGCTTGCAATGTGGTTTTACAATTGATTAGGATATTAAAGATAGCATGTCTGTATGCCCGGTTTTTAGTGATAATGGGTCGCTGAGATTCTTCATTGATTCTGTAACCGTCCTGAATCTATTGATTCTACATTCTGGGAATATTTTTACTGAATATAAAAATGATGGGTTATTTTTACATTATTGAGCAATATTGAGATATAAAGCTGAAAAGAGGCCTAAGTGAAATTCATAATACACTAGAAAGCATTTCTACTTCTTATTTGAGACAGCACAAAAACATTTTACCAAAGAACAATATTCAAACACAATTTGTGAATAAAAAATCCAGTTGTAGTTTTTTTTATTAAATACGGTTTGTGAGTATTTACACCACAGTCCATTTTACACGAATTCAATAAAATCAAATCCATTAAACAATCTCAAATAAAAATGTACAAAATGATACTATTAATATTTGAAGACATTCTGGGATATAAAAAAATATAGTTTAAATAGTGTATATTGCTTTAATTTCCAGATAGTTCTAAGGATTTTATATGAAGACAAAAATCCCTTCAGAAAACATGTACAATCTATTTGTAATCATTTTTTAAGCAAACTGTTTAATAACAACGTATAAAAATGCTTTTTCTAGACTACTCTGTCAATTTTAAATGCATATAATGAGATGTGGGATATAAACAACTAATTTTACCAACATAATTCCCCTTTAGCATATCTATCAGAAATTCCTTTTTCCTGGAAAAAGCTAAAACAAATATCTCAGAAAATTATAACCAATTATACTTTTTCTACTTACCTAGATAAATTATCTTTTACAAAGTGTTGAATTTTTTATCATATACTACCTTAACTATTTTGACTCAATTCCTCATACTAATTCTCCATAATTCTATCTCAGTAATTTTTAAGCTGTTCACAAATCAATTTATTTAATTTTACCCTTCATTATCTATTCTTAATTTTTACTTCATAGACATATTTCAACATGTCCAACGTTAACAATTTTACAAAATTTACATTTATTTTAGTATAATTTAACAAGCTACAAAATGTATTTATTAACTCTATTCAGTACGAGATATACGAAATTGAATTTCCTAGCGAAATAAAATTGTATATTGAAACATATAGTAAAATATTATATCATATTGGGAAAATATTGAAAGATATTTCATCAAACTAATTTAGTATTTGGATTGTACCCAATATAGCAAGCATACTTTGGAATTTTTTGAAAACAATAAGTAAGCATTGAATAAAAATATTCCTATGTTTTTATTATAAAATCAATAATATTGATTCTGAAGGGTTTAAATTTCAAGACAACGTAAATTGATACAAGAAATCGTTTTTTATACTCGATGAAAATTTTTCAATAAATGTTTGTGTTTGATAAAATTTATTTTCATGCCTCTGAGTATATTGCGAATTTATGTAAGATATTTCTATATTTCTTTATACCACCATAAAATAATAAGCATACTCACTCCATTACATTTCGTGCATTTATATGTCAATAGTTTGTTCTTGTTAATAATAAATAAAATGTAAACAAATGTATGATAAATAAAATGTGTTTGCATATTAGCTATCTAAAAATCTTTTATTATTTTATTTAGTCCCTCATATTTATTCCATGTACTTTATTCTTCATGAACTAAGTATATTTCTCAAATAAAAAATCACAAAAAAACTTATTTTAGTATATTTAATTTATAATTTTGTTTTGTACGATTAGTTTTTAATGTATAAATAATTGAGATTCATATTTATTAAAACTATACAGTCACACATTTACTTTTGTGTTCATTATATAAATAAATATATATAACTTATAAAAATATATTTCACTAATGGCATAATGTTTTTTTTTATCTTTTTATAATATAAATAAAAGAATAAATTTATTTTTATCAATTAGCTTAAGCTGAAATAATGTCTTTAATGTTTATAAATCCTATAAATTCCTTGGTTATTAAAAACGTATCTGTTTCTTATATATTTTTATTAATAACTGTCAGAGTTTATCGTACCTAAGTGGTAGTATCTGGTGAACGAAAGTATTCGGGTTCAATTCGAATCATTGTCCAATAACGAGACATGGATATTGATCTTCCATCTTTTAAATGCATGTCTCCCACTGTGGTTGCTTAGTAGTTTTCTAGGTTTTCTCTCATGGAACTCTTTAATATGACCCACTGTCCCTAAAAAGACTAGCTGCGACGTAAATACAAGGTCAACATTAAAATTCCCGACAACAGTCCTTTACATTAGTGTCGAATTATTAATGTTAACTTTATCGAATTTAGGAGTTGGTCAAGTTTACATAATGATAAACAAAAAGGGCTTATAAAGTATTTACTTACAAAACATTTTGAAGTAAATGGTTACTAAAATAAATTTCAAAATAAATTTATGATAAATAAATATGTTTTTAACAATTCAAATGAAACGTAACTGAAGAATATTTTTTATAAATGAAAAAATGTTTGTAAAATGGAAAAAGAATCTTTTTTTGAAATCATTTTTTAATATGAAAATTTCTTGTATATTACGTAACAGAATTTACTTCTTATATTTTTAAATTCTTAACTAATTTTCAAATAATTAAATTTGTTTCAGTATTTTTATGAGTGATCTTTTATTTTTTCTAGAGTTAAGGAATTTACAAACAAACCTAAAATATTTGCCTTTAATTTAATTTCTATACCAATATATACTGCATTAAACATTAAAAATGTATTTTTCATCATTCTGAAACATACTCTAATATGATTTTTATGAAAACAAATTCATTAATTTAAACATAAATTGTATTTATAACAATATTATGAGTTGTAAAAAATATTTTAAAAACCTTAAAAAGTAAGTATTCACTTTTATGAATCGAGAACAAATTCGTAAATTTACGGTTAAAATAAACATGTAAGTAACGAAAATAAAATTCCAGAATTCCAGCTATAAAATTAAATGTAAAGTATTATTAACATAAATTTTTGCAGCACAGTCAAAATTTACTACAGCAATAATTCATTCCTTATCACTTTTGCGAACTTTTCCAGTCAGAAATGTTTTTCTACCAAAGATTTACGTAGTATTCAAAGTTGTGGGCCAATAAACTATCAAAATAAATAAGTTGATTTTACCGAAGTTTGTTATGTTTTCCACAAATGATATTTTTAGAGCAGTACTTATAAAAATATTTTCAAACGAACTGCAACAATAAAGTAAAAAATATATTTTTATATCATATTGATTTAATGATTTGGCTATTTTATTTATTAAATTTCAATTTATATTCTACTTGAAATAATTATTCTTTTAAAGTGATTTCTACATTGCATAAGTATAAAACTTCTGTAATTTAGAATAATAAAAAATATATAATTAGCCCGTCATAATTTGAAACTTAAAAATATTTATTTAATATACCCTTATTTCAGAAATTATGAATTTATTTCCTTTTATATGAATAATGTACTTTAGGATGCATCACTTCAATGGATACAATTATTTATAAAGCAAAAATGGTTTTTCATTTATAAAACAATTATTTTGCAAAAAATATAAAATCTAATACACGATATTTTTAAAACGTGTAGTAAAACTAGCATTGTAAGACTATTTTATTTTTGTTTTATTTTTTATTCTATACAAAAAGACATACACTATTTGCAAAAGCATTAAATTATATAGCTAAAAACATTTAACTCATTAACACAAACAATTAATTACAACTTTTGTCGGTGAATTTATGAAAATTATTGTTTTGATAAAATAATAAAATGACATTTACTAAGGAATAAAAAAGAAGGCACTATACTCAAATAACACATTATATTAATAATAACCCAAAATAAATTCAATTTATTTTACAAGATGAGTCTTTCATTAAAATTTAATTATAATAATCTTAATATTTGAATAAATCTTGCATTGTTTCATTTGAAATTGTATACAAAAATGGGGAAAATAATTAATGCAATTGCTACGGTGCGTAATTTTGAGTAATTTCAAGATTGCATTTTATTATTTCATATTTAAAATCTTTAACATATTAGATTATTTATATAGGGGTATGTGAATAAATTTACAAAAAAATCTACTTATAAAATTAAAATACGAAAAAATGGCATTCTTTATCTTTTCTCGTAATGAAAATATGTTATATATATATATATATATATATATATATATATATATATATATATATCCTTAATTTCTCTCTTTTAGCCAATAGACTCACTAACCATTTTTTAATAACTTTAGCAGGATATGAAACACAAATTAATTGTATTAGAAATAAAGAGCAAGAAAAAATTTATATCAAAATATAATGAATGATAAGTATTTTTGAAATGTGTAGCTCTCTTACAAATTTGTATTAAAATTGCTGATTGGTGAATATTTCCATTACATTAATAAAGAGTTCTCAACAAACTACATGAGAGTTCTAATAAAGATGAAGTAAATGGTGTGCAATCTCTTTAGATCGACAGAAAACTTTTAATTTGTGAAATGGTGAATAATTCTTTGAAAAAAAATATTACTTTTGAACATTTTCTGACAAAATATAACAAATTGAATTTGATTTTTTTATTTAACTATTACTAATATATTTAACATATCTGAAAAGCATTTCTGTTAATTTCAGTTTAAATGTTCTTTTAAAAGCTTTTGGTATAATAATTGTTAATTCAGAGTATAAAAGAATGCATTAAAATTAATTCATTATGGTTCAGTATTAAAAAATATACATAATTTAATTGATGTCCAGTGCTCAAACTTAAATATTAGTTATTTCTTGAACAAAGGAAGACAATGCTCTCTATTTGTCTTCTTTGTTCTAATCTGAAAAACTAATAATTTAAGTTTTTTTTCTGGTATGTGTCAATGATTTATATTCTGTTTAATTTAATTGAAATAGATAAATAGAAAATAGTTAAAAAGTACGTTACAACAGTATCCAATGAGAAATTTAAATCAAAGAATTATATTTATGACTCTATATATAAGCTTTACCGCATTCTGCAGTATTCTGTACGGCAAACTTGAGCAAGTTCCAAGATTACAAAATTTGGAATTCAAAAATCGTAAGTTTGATAACAGAAAATGTTTAATAATAAAATACAGGCAATATATTTTATATTTATTTAGAATTTTCTTTAAGATTTTTTTATGTTATTTCAAAATTCAAAAGCATAAAAATGATCCATTATCGAGGAAAAGTTCCCTGGAAATGAAATTTTCATAACAGTGAAATTATCAAGTACTTTATATCAATTTCAACTTTTATTAAAAGATGATGAAAAAGTATATAATATGAAGAAAATGTTTTTCATAAGTTCACAAAAAGAAAATGTTTTTATCAAATTATTTTTAAGTATACGTTACTCAGTTATTATTTTTTTTCGATACAGAAAGAGTGCTAGAAATTAATTGTTAGTTGAGGTATGTTTCATAAATAATACAATAATACATAAAATATCAATAAAAATATTTTTACAACTTATAATTAAATCCATTTTAAATTAAAAATCTGAAAACTAATACTAAAATTTATATTCTTGAAGACAGAATCTTTAAGTTTAATTCAAGGTGAATGATGAAATTATAATAATTTAATGTGAATTCCTTTAAAGTTAAAATAAGTTTTTAACTTGAATTTTTACTAATTTTTTAATAAGACATTTTTAATTGAAAGCCTTAAAGTTATTAGAAGTGAAGTAACCCTCAAATATATAAAAGAACTTAATAGCAATTATATTCTTCTAATAATAATTCAATTATATTTCTTAGGAAGAGAATAATTGTAAATAAATTTCATAAATAACGACATATACAAACTAAAAATTATGATTAATAATTGTTATTTGTTTGTACTCCCAAATTACTTAACGTCAAAAAGTGCTGCAAACTCTAGAAAAGTTAAAGTTTATTATCCATTTAAAATATTTTACAAAGTATTCTAATGTAATGTATTATAAATATATTTTTATCTTCTTTTTGTTTTCTTTAAGAAATATTAATCCCCTGAGAGATACAAAAGTTTTGGAATGCTAATTAATGGTAAAAATGCTTAAAGCAGTTCTTGTTTCCTGCTCTTATGTAATTTAGCAATTATAAATAAATATGAAGCAAAAAACCATGTTTCAGTTTTAAATGTTGATTATAAATTTATTCGACTGAGCAAAAGAAATAATTTGTTATTGAAACAAGACATCTTATTCATTTGAATATGTTACTCTGCATAATTATTTTAGTCTTTTGTTAAGTCATCTAATTTACGTAAGTAAGAAGAAAAATAATTCTTAAAGTGACAACACAAAAATAAGAATTCCTCTTGATTTCTCCTAAAATAAGAAGGTTACTTCAGTGTTATTTTCAAAATAAAATATTTTAATATTTTCCAAGAAAGTGATTAAATGGATAAAGCAAAAAACATAAATTTTACTATGTTATTTATTTTAAAGTTATATAGTTATTAATTTCAAATACTTTAATAAAAATTATATATTATATAGATAATGGTATCAATAAAACAGTTTATAAAAAGCCATATCTTTCATTTATTACAAAATTTATTAGATCAAAATGAATAAAGATTTCTTCACTTAATAAATGTAAATTATTTAATTTAAAATTTAAATTAAGATCTCAGATATTTTTTCAGATACAGTAAATATTTCTTCATATCATGACACAAGTTTTACGCATTGAAATTTCCACTTTAGTAAATATTTTTTGCATATTAATTTTCCAATAAGTGAAGAATTAAAACTACATCACTCTAAAAGTAAACATTTCCTAATAAAATATTAGCAATACTGAGAAATATGAAATACAGTTTTAAGAACATTGTTTTGAATTAATTTAACCATATATTCTAAATAACTCATATATTTCTAGTATTATTAGAGTTAGCATTCATTGTATATAAAGATTACTTTAAAAAAATGAAAATTGAAAATATTTTTAATTTAGGATTATAATGGATTATATTATTGTCTAAATAAAAATATTATGTATTTTTATAAACATTTATATATATTTGTATCAAATACATAAAATGCAATGCACTTTATAAAAAAACTAATTTTCATGTAATACACATAAAAACAAATCGAATAAAATCAGAAGAGATATTTCAAGAATTTATGGAGTGCTTTCAGTACAGTTTAATAATTTTCTTTTCGTACCCATAAAAGTAACAGATAGAACATCATTATAGCAAAACAAAGAAAAAACAGCAGGAGTTATTTCCTACACATTTTATATTTCCCGCAAAGAATAAAATGTAGTTTATGGTTTCTTTTAGACAATTACAGAACTTATCGAACGATTTCAAATTTTGAGTTCAGTTGATAGGAAAAAGAAAGGAATGTGAGTTAGAAAGTATAATTTGATAAATTCAAGAGACATTTAAATAAACTCTTATTGATAATAAGCAAAATAAGCAATATGTTCAATTATAATTATTCACCAATAGTTTATTAAAATCTCTCTCTCTCTTTTTTTCAAATAATGTATAATGTTGCCAAATATTGTTTTAACTGCGTGAAATAAATAAAATTAAATAATAGTTATAAGCTATCATTGTTTTTTTAATCTGGCTCAATAATAGAATTGTATAATATTAATAAATAATTCACACTTATAAATAATAAATAAATCACAAATTGATTCCAGTATTGATACACTTTCAGAAACGTTATTATTATTAATAAATAAGCATTTGTATAATTTTCATTCGTAATTCAAGTGTAACCTGATAAGTCCATTTGTTACTGTCCATATCGTAATTAAATAATATATATATATATATATATATATATATTATCATTCTGACATAAAAGACACGAAACTTACAAATATAAATTCCACAATTTTTAAGCAATATTAACTATTAATATCTTTAATGCAAATTAATTTTGCACATCAAAGATAAATGTTATTTTCTTAAGTACTTAATTTTAATAAGCAATACAATCTCATAATGTGTCTCTTCTCTCATACATTACACTTGCTATCCCATTAAGATATTACAAGCCGTTCAGTTTTAATTTCAGGAATTTTATGTTTAAAAATTATATGACACTTTAGTTTGAAATAGACCATTGAAAAATACAATATCACGGTTGATAGACTCTCTGGGGAATAGTTCTAATTCTAACAATTCATGACATAACTATGGACATAATAATTATGGATATGTTTACCCTGAATATTTAAATATTGCTATAACTACACTCTCTTTTCTAATTCAATCAAAAATAAATAAGAAAAATATTTTGAATTTTTAAGAATATTAAAAATAAAAAAGATTTATTATGAGCAAAAATTTAGTTTAAAAGAAATTAATTCACTTGGTGTATAACTCTTTCCGAACAGCAATTAAACAAAGTATATAGGTTAAACACCCTTAAATAAATTACCGATTTGCTTAATTAACTGGCTCCTGCAATTATCACATTGCTTGTTTCAAGTGCTCTACAATTATAAGACTCATTTTAACTGACATGTTCAGACATCAGACAATAACTCTAAGACACGTTTAATTCCCTAGTGTAATTACTAAACATGAGTGAGGTCAGTGTTGCAACTGTCTACTTGTAACAGCAGCGACTTCATAGCCAAATGACACCTGCTTCATTACAATACGTATTATTTTGATTTACGTATCCTCCTACTTAAAGGTAGACAATCTTAAGTTGCTTTTGAATTTCAAAACTATTAATTTGAAAACTAGATATATTTATGTTGTTATGATAAGGAAGTGACAGATATTTCTCCTATTATTTACTGGTAATTACATGTCATATTTATTTTATTTGTAAGCAATTTCTCGCAACAATTCTAGCCAAATTTATTTTTGACTGAATTTAAGTTATTAATATTACAAACTGAAGCTCTGAATTTCGTCTTTTGTTTGTGTTAAAAATATTCTCATCCTAACAAGGTTTGAAACTGTATGTATAAACCTATTTATTCTTATTTAGATTTTTACTGAATTTCTAAAAATATCAATTTAAAAAAATCAGTAAACTGTAATTTAGTTTTAAATAATTTGTCCTTTTTTTTCACAAAGATTCTACAGAAATTATATTATGCTTTGCTGAAAATATGTAAAAGCGAAAAATTAATAAGACATAAATAAAAATTTATAGTAGAAAAGTCGCATAACACATATGATTTTTTACATAAATGCAATATATTATTAATTAAACACTTTTTTTATTTCATATAAAATATTTTTCTATTTAAAAACAACAATTTGTTCTCGATGATTAAAGTATTACATAAATTTTTATATTAAATAAATAAAATAAAATTAAATTTATATATTAAATAAATAAAATAAAATTAAATTTATATATTAAATAAATAAAATTAAATTTATATATTAAATATGAAAACACCCTATCCTAAAAGGACATTTATTGTTTTTAATTAAAATGTCATTGCTTGTTGGTAAATTCCAAAATTCCTTTACATTTAAATAAAAAAAATCACATTATATTTTTCTTTTCAAGCAGTAACCCTTTAAAATATTTTTAAATGATTTAATAATTAGTGGTTACTCCAATTAACTAATAAACCATTTAATATAACTTTTAATTACTAAAACTCAATTTTTATATTCCCTAAAATTCCTTAATTTTTTCTGTTCCATGAATTTTACAATAGAATGACGTTAAAATTCATTTTAAAAAAGTATATATTTTTGAAGAGAAATTAAATAAGTTTCACACTTTTACTACCAATACTTTTATGATTATATCGAACTAGAAAATAACGAATCCAGTTTTAATAAAAAGTTTTTAATTTAACTGAATCATTCGAACGTTTACTGGTTTCGCTTCATTTCCCTTCAAAGTGTATTGCGTACCATAATGAAATCGCTGCTTTACTGATAAAGCTTCATTAATGAAATTTCCAATTCTATTGGATCCTCGCTTACTTTTCGACTAACAAAGATTAAATAAATAATTTAAGCCGTTAGATTTAGAGACAGAATTCAATTCGAATCCCTTGGCAATGCGTGTAATGTAACAAAAATCATTGCAAGCTCTAAAATTTAACACTTCAATAAATCTGCAGGATTACTGAATTTTTTAGTTTGAATTCGTTTTATGAAATTTAGTGAAATGAACTAGAATTTTATTTAATTAATCATAACATTTTATTTTAAATGATATCAAATACAATTTTATGTAAAAGTCTGATTTACTTGGAAGGAAATTATATTAAATTAAATAATTGAAATCTTAACAATATCTCTTAACAATATCTTAACAATGTCTGAAATTACAAGATATTTATGTATCATATTTATGGAAATATTTATGAACAAACTTTGTAACATGTTATGGGGAATTAAGAAAAAAATGCATTCAAAATGAAATTTTACATATTTTATGTACGTTTTTAGTGCAACTTCTTTTAAATAATTTTGTAAAGTCTTGCTTTATAAAGTCTTTGAAGTCTTGCTTCATAAAGTCTTACTTATAAATATAAATATTATATAAAGAAGTTAAAAATAGTTATAACACGACATGGTTTCTACTCTCTGAGATATAGTCTTACTTGATAATTATAAATGCTAAAATAAATCCTGATTGCAATAAAGAAATTATGAATATTTAATAAAAAATGTATTATATCTACTTAAATTTTATTTGAAGGAAAGTAAGATAAATTGTTCAAATCGTTATTTAGTAGAGTACAATATAGACATATCTTAAAAAATTTAAATAATTAATTTGAATTTCATTTTGAAAAGCTATTTAAATAAATGCGGTAATCATTATTTCTGATACATGAAAGTAGCATTTCTAATACATGGTAATCATAATTTATAATACATGAAAGTAGGTTTAATTACTTTCATCATTAAACAGTATGAAAAACAAGCACCACCTTCAATATGGATTTTCCCTACTTTCTTTGTATTGAAATTTAAAGTTCTTATAAAATTAAGTTTTTTCCGTATTATTCCATTCATTTCAATTTAAATCTTAGGTAGGGAATAACAAGTAGAATTTATATGTAGATTTTTTAAATTTCAGTGATTAATGATGCTATTAACCACTGAGTAAATATTTTGCTTTCTTCGAATGCCCGATTAATAAAATAATTTATAACAGTGATACAAGAAATTTATAGATAAACAGAGGATTAATATGGCAAAATTACTAGAGCATTCAGTCTCATTGGTGTAGTTATTACAAAAGAGGTTGATTCCTCTTAATATAGATGCAGGGATCCAACAGAAAACTCCCAGAAATTGTTTATATTCAATGAGATATCATTTCATATGGAAGACATTGCGACCATTTCATAGAGATGATTTATGCTATATACCACAGTTATCAAATTAATAAATTGAACACATTAGATCTTCGATTAGGTCGATAATAGAACTCCCTAATGATGCTAATGAGAACGAAGCTTTTCCCGCCTGATCTAAATAATCATTACGCTAATAATTAATCATGTTTTCAAAAATCTTTTTATCTTTGCAAGTTGTGTTTTTTTTTGATTACATAATATGAATTTATAATATAATTATTTTTAATTTTGCTTTTTACAAAGCAATCAGTTTTTTACCTTACTAGATGTGAATTAGTAAAGGATGTTAAAAAGAAAAAATTCAAACCAAAGTTCATTTTATTGTAATTTCATGTAATTTAAAATACTTTTTTTTTTTTGCCTTTCATAACAAATAAATATCAAATTTATTTTGCTGGACTCATCATATCCCAGTGGTATAAAATGACGGTACAGAGCGAAATGTACAGGAATTCTATCCCAGAAACCATTTAACAATGGGAGATATATGTTGAGCTTAGGTTTTCTGCATATAGAATTGCACAAGTAAATGCTCTGAGGTTTTTCGGTAGCTCGTGAAAATATGCCACTAATCCAATGAAAAGTTCTGACTGGTAGTAATTAGTGGTGCTCGTTAAATTCCTTAGGTCATTAAACAGCCTGCAGCTTGATTTTAAAAGCATGATTAGAAGAAACAAAATTAATCAAACTCAGTGACAATACAGCCCCATGGAAATAAGGTCACCAGTACCTGTATCTCTTTCCGTAATCGAGAGTACAAAGCCTATGTCACTGTTAAGGGGTAGGCCTAATGCTAAATACCCAGTATTTAGTTTCCAAGCATACCTGGTACTCAATTTTATCTACCCATAGAAAGGAAGAAAGGCTGAGTCGACTTCGCCTAACACGATGATGAAACTTCGGATTCGTGCCTTTGTAGCGTGAAGCGCTACTACTACTCCACCGAGATTCTAGAAGTAGCAAGCAATGTTTTATTTCTTCATGTACGCATTAATATTTAATAAAAAATTTGCAAGATTTTCTAATTTGCAGTTGAGAATATTCTAACTAAAAATGATGCATAAGTTCTTACATTTAGAAATTTAACTTTCACTGAATGAGCAAATTTTCTAAAAACGTTTTTAATATCCTATTCTAAAATAATTATTCGAACTACGTCTATGGTTTTTCGTTGTGTTATAAAGTTTGTTTTTCGTTAAGGAAAGAAACACATTTAATAACATAATTCAAACAGGAAAAGAAATATATAAAACTATTGCTTTCTAAAAAACATATGTACTTTATGCAAGGTTTTGTTTTTCCAAAAAGATACTTTACAAATATTTTTCAATAATCATAAACCACAAGTGTGGAAGAATTTTAAATCTCCCAGTAGATAAATATATTGATGTGCATAAAGAAAATAGAAATACAACAATAGTTATTATCTAGCTTCAGACATTTAACGCTAAATTAAAGAGCCTTATACTGAGATGTATTTATCCTTATTCTCAAACAGTTAATTTTCTTACAAGAATAAGGCCACAAACCTTTTTACTAACACTAGTATCTCATATACCATTAATTATCACGGGACTAAATAACTGGCATTATGCTATACCTGTGGCTTTTTACAGCATTAATCTTTGATATTTGCAGTAAAAACCCATATGGTAAAGTATGATTTGGATCTTTAAGATATAACAAGTGCCAAAAATTCTTTTATTATATTTCTTTTTGCTTGTTTAGTAATAAAATAACATGTTATTAAAAAGGAATTTTTTCATGCATTGTATGCATTATACAATTTATGGTAAAATTATTACATTATTTGTTCATGACAAATATATTTAAGTTTTATATTAAAAGTAGTTGCAATTTAATGCAAAAAAGGAAAATAGCTGTAGCTTTTAGATGAAAACTTAAATCAATGCAATATTAAAGTATATAAGATAAAAGTGTAAGTTCTTACAAAGCGTGAAACTTTTAGATCGACTAATACACACTAAAAAATGTTGCAAATACAACTATAATTACAAATATTTTTGAACTATTATAAATAATTTGAATAAATGCTCATTTATAAGGTACTGAATCTTATATTTTTGTTAAAAAGAAAATATTTTGATTTTATTATTTTTATAATAAATTTATAATTTTTTTACAGGATGTTTAATGTGAAAAACTATTATTTAACTAAACTAATATTGAAATACAACAACTTGCAACATTATTAAAATTACAATATATTTTAATGGATAAATTTAATTCATTGTAAAAACTGTGCGTAATGTAGGAAATAAAAAAATTATTTTTTACTTGACAGATTTTTAAAAGTAAGAAATTACACGTTTACAAGATACACAATATACATTTTAGTACTCAAAATTTTCTTTAATTTTTTTTTTTAAATTTTCTAGAAATGATATTTTTTTATGTATAATTAACTTTGATGTTTTCGAAAAACAAAAATTAATGGAATATTAATTACTTCATAACAGAATGGAGCTGTCATCACCAGAACTTTATTTATGCAAAAAACTGTGAAATTATTCGTCATTAATGACACCTTTTTTCTTTCTTATCTATAAGATGCATGTATGTTCTTTCTGATTTTATTGTTGATTTATTTGGAAAAATACATGGATGACTAATTTTTGCTCTGGCAATTTTCCTTTCATATAAAAAACCGTTGCTTTTAAATATTGTATACATATAGAACCGACTTTAATTTCTAAAATGTATTTGTTATTTTCAAGACTATAAGTGTTTATATTTATTTTATATACTTGTGTTTAATTTTTTAGTTTACTTTGATCTTTCAAATGTAATACATATCTTAAAACTCAATTTTTTTTTTAATTTAAAAAAATTATGCTTTCAAATGGTTTTGTTTTTTATGCAAGAAGCTACAGCATAACTTTTTTAAAAACATCCAAAAAGTATCAATGAAAGAAATAAAAAATTTGAAGCAGTACTCCAATATCTGTCTTAGTACCTTAGACAAATATTGATTATGTTTACATAGTAAAAATTTTTTTTAAAAAATTTTATTAAGATATTTTACATGTAGGGTATCTAAGGAATTAAATAAAACGTTTTGAGGAATTATCATTATTTTTTAAAAAATTATTTTATACTAGTTCAATTTTTTATCACAATATCTATAACGGTTAATGCTATGTAACTCTCTTCAGACTTACTTTCTGAATTATGTATCTCATGTATGGAAACTTTTAAATTAAAAAATCATAAAAATAAAACTTGAGAGCATATATTAAATATAATTTATTCAATTTGATTTATAGCAATAAAATCTCGCCTCACAGTGTGGTTTTCTGTTCACAGCATTATTTTGATAATTTTCAATTCAAACATATTTTTCTATTTTAAAGATAATCTTTTAAATACGATAGTTTCCTCTTGCCTGACACTTGAATGAATCCATCTTTAATCAAAAGTACTTTCAGAAAAGCTTATAACACTTTAGAAAAAAAATATACCCCAAGTATCATTTTCCCTTATTAGATTGTCCACTACACTGTATAGTCCACTATGCTTAGAATAGTTTATTAATAATTTTATTAATGGGAGAAATTCAATTGCATATATAAAACTTACGAAATCCTAAATGTTACTAATTTTTGGGAATGAATCGTTATAAATGAAAAAAATTGTCAATCAACAAAGATCTACACATAGTTTTCAAATACCATTAACAGTAAGAAGTATATTTTATTTTATATCACATATATTAAGTTAAATAGCTAACAAAGTCTTTTTTTATGGAGAAATTAATTTGAAAAAATTTTAATAAGTTAATTTAATAGACTTTACGTGTTTTAATGGAGTAAATAAATCGAAAATATAATATTTAATCACAATAATAGCTTAACCTATAAAAGCATAGGAATGTTTCAAATCTAAATAAATACGTGCATTCTTTCATATAATTATTAATTTAAAATATATTAGAATAATATCATTTTCTCTTAATTTGTATGACAAATATTTGAATATGATATATTTTAATGTTTAAGCAGATAATGACTACGGAGATTAATTATTATTAGGTGATGAAATATTTATTATTTATTGCCAATATAAGGAAATATTTCTAAAAAGTAATGATTATTACTATTTTGATCACTAAAATAATTTTTGAATAATAATCAATAATTTAAAATTTTTAAAACATTAACAACTTTAAATGCATAAATCTGTTTTACCTGTTTAATAAAACAAGTACATTTTATATCTTTAACTCTCATCAACAAATATTTAAAAGGATTATAATTGTTAATGACACTTTGTTTTATTACTCTGTAACTGTATTTTTCTCCTCATGTAAAATAGACTAAAATAGTTAGATTGTTTAAAGCAGATATACAGTTAATGATGACACTTTAATCATTACTTTACCATGAAACATATCATTTTGCTTGTTAATATAAGTTCCATTCATCTTCTATCAGAAAAAAGAAGTAAACATTTTTATTAATTCTATGAAAATATAACGATAATGATTTACGTACACATTTTTAAAGTATAATACGTAATGGATAAAACTAGGGAAAAATCAAGATTAATTTTAAAAGCAAAGATATTTGAAGCTCAGAATAAATAGGAAAAATTATAAACTTTGAAATTTGAGTAAAACTATTTATCTTATTTCAAAGATATCATTTTACTAAACTTTAAAATTACATTTGCATCTTGTTAACTAAAAGTGTAAATTAACATTCCGTAAAGTTAAAGCAAATACCATTATGAAAATACGAAGCATTTCCTAAATTTCATAAGCTAAAGTAAATCTAAAATTCAATTTTAAAAAAAAGGTAAATCAACATCACTACTGCGTTTGCCCGAAGAAATATCTTAAAGTTCAAATTTTAAAGTAAAGTAACTTTCATTGCTTAGAAATAGCTAATGTACACATTAAGATTCTTAAACTTTAATTTAATAAGTAATATTTTACTCAAAAACGGAAGACTATGAGATATCTAATGATATATTGTAGATTAAAATATGAATAACTATATAAAGCGATTGACTATCATGTCAAAACAAGAAAAAGATAAGCAATAAAAATTAAATTGTATCGGAAATATTTAAGGATGTTTAATGGAAATAAAATAAGCTATTATTTTTAATATATTTCTATGAATTATTTAGTAATAGTAATTAAGCCCATAGTAATTTTCAATAAAATTACTATGGGCTTAATTTTTAATTTATTTTCACAGAGTAACTTTCTATATATATTTTTGAATGTGTTTATTTAATTGTACTTATTATCTGAATGAAAAATAAATATCATCATTCGCAAAAATCTGATACTTCAGTAATTTCTATTGTCACTGGAAAATAAAGAATACATTTGGAAAGGAATTAATTATCACATCTATATCCTACATTTTGATGTTTATTATTATATCATACCATCTTATTACAAACATAGTTTTTATGTAAACTCTTTCAGTATTTAAAAAAATAACTTCAAAAATATAAAAATATTAAATTGCATGAAAAATGCCTTTTAATTTAAAATTGAAGAAATATTAATGTAAGGCACATTCCATGTATATTTAAGACATTCAGTATATTCACTAATTGTTGTTCTATTGCTTTTTAAATTTTGACACATTTAATTATAAGTTAAACGTTAATTTGAAAATAAAAATGTTTTAAATATTTTTTTTATCTAATTTTAGAAAATAACTTGATATAGGATCAAAAACATTGAAAATAGCGCACTAAGAATTGAATTATGGGATTGAAATGAAATTTAATCCACATAATGATACAGATGTGACATTCATTTGATCCCAAAATCAAGACAATTAAACAAATATATTGTGTACAATTAGACAAATATAGTGCAACCCCAATTGCTCGTCGGACCACCTCCTGCTTCAATACAGGCCTCCACTCGGAACGGCATGGTATTGATTAGACATCTGAAATTGTCCGTATACAGATGTGAACTTAAATCTTGAACAGCTACTCCAAATCATATACAGGGTGAATCGGTGGAATCTGGCGTTTCATCTGGTGTCAAGCATGATTTATCATTGCATGTCCGAGGTGTGGGCCGAACATGGTTAAGTCTGAACATGAGGTAGGAAGTCTTGGGAACTCGATCTGTATGTAAACGATCATAATCTTGCTATAAAATTACCCCTGGAATACCATTTCTAAACTATTTGAGGTAAGGTTCGGTATGAGGTCTAAAAAACGTCATCAACTTAAGGCTGGCCCGTTAAGATTACACGTACCACAAGTAGAGTTGACTGGCTCTCACAAGCTATGACTCCCCAGGCCAATACGATTGCTGTGAGGGCACTGCATCTCTCAATAATGTGAGTGGAAGTTTACCATTCACCAGAGTGCCTCCACTCCCATATTCGATTATCATCTGTACACAAAATGAAGCGGGATTCATCACTAAGCACTAAGGGTAGCAGAAGGGTAGCACTTGGGCAGCAGATTCACTTCCGGAAGGCATTTGGGAATTATTTGTGGAAAACATTCCTACATTGGCGTGTATCGTTGGGCAAGTCACTACGGGATCCATGATCTCGTTGTGACTTGTCCAACATAGTGACTTGCCGCGTGATCTTACTATCCTCTTGCCTAGTCGTCTTCTAGGTCGTTCCAGGGCCTCGACATTTTACGCTACAAAGGTGTGCTATCTCGTGTGCACTGCTATCAACAAGCTCAGAAGGCCCAATTCGAACGAACGACTGGCGAATAATAAAGTGCTCCACCAGTCTTTCCAGACAATGATAAGGACTGGCTTAATTATGCGAAATATCTTTCAAAATTATTGGTCCTGGAATAAAAAGCATTGAACTTTATAATTTGACTTATTTTTCCAATTTCTAGCCAGATATTGCTTGAAAAATATGAATACTTAGAGTATGTGTAGTAGATTTTTTAATAGATTTTTTAGTATTTTTAGAATTTTAGTAGATTTTTTTTTTTAAAAAAACTACCCAATAGAACATTATTAAATTTGAAATATCTAGTTATTTCCAACATTTTGATATTTGATTTGTGAAATTTTGATGTTGGCGAAATATTTTCAAAATAAGAATTTAAAGTGTGTATCTTTAGAATTAATAAGAAATGGGCACAGTAACTAAATTATAGTAGCTCTAATCAATTGATTTAGAACATTTTATGGTCATTATAAATAAGGAAAGGGTCAATTTATTTTATATTTAGGATAAAACATTCAAAAGGGGAAAGAAAACATGAGTTCATTTAGTTTCATTTTGAAAATTAAAATTGATTGACAGAGATGCAATATGACAACTTTGGAAAATTTCATATAAAATATTTTGAAGTGAGAAAAAAGTAAACCAAAGCGTATCTCTTTTTTACATAAGAAATGTAAATATTCAAGATTTATAAATGCGTCACAGTACAAATTATTCTCTTAATCTGAAAGGAGGCACATTTTTATATATTATAATGTTAAACTAAATCCCTTTTTGTGAAATGTTTGGCACATTCCCTCATCCCCAATTTATACCTCTAGACTATCAAAAACAACATTTATTTATTTATAAACATTTCTTATCAAGATAAATAGGGGGTATCAAAGAATATTTTACTTGGATTAGCAGAAATGATGATTGAGTACCTAGAAAATTTGAAAGGTGGGAATATTATATTGAATGATATTTTTGAAACCGTAGTTTAAAATTAATGACAGGCAAAGTAAAATCTAAAGTACTTCATATAAATTATAAACACTCTTAAGAGAATATAAAAAGGAATTTGTATTGATATTTTGCCTTCAAGATTTTCAAATATTTTACTCATTATATATAAAAATATTTTTTATTGTTTCGGAAATTTACAATTTTAAATTGAAAAACATTTAATTTTCAAACTTATTACTTTACTAATTCCCCATTTAAGCATTTTTTGGTTTCATAATTTATTTTGCAATGCTTTTTTATCATTTAATTATTTGTCCAAAGCATAGAGTTATTATTAGATTAATTATATTGCTTCAATCATTTGTGAAACTTTTATATTAAATTTGGAGTTCATTACATGTGTTTATTTTACGTTTTGCAGTGACTTTAAACTGACTCTTGAGAATCGCCTTTTCCTAAATTACTTATTCTTACAGTACAATAAGAGAATTATCATAAATCATTTGAATTTAACAATATTTTCAATTGAAATATTTATTTAAATTTAAAATAATAGAGGATTTTTTTTTAGTTTTTCAATAAATGTGTTAATAAAAAATTGGCGTAAAAACAAGTAAATCAAATGTAAATTTAAACAAAAACTATTGGTAAAAAGCAATATTTATGTTATGTAAAGCACAGTATTCTTATAATACTGATTGGCTATTTATTTATAAGCATGAAATATTTTATAGCTGTCCAATTTAAGCTATTTTTTGTTAAAGACAATCAAATGTTTAATATTGTTTCTCATATTATTTTTAAATTATACGTGTATATATTTATATATATTTTTCATAAAATATATATTGTACCCCTCACTGTATGTGTTATCTATTCCTTCTTTTATTTTAATGATAATAATTTTAAGTATATAGATACCCTGTGTTTTTTACAGAAAGCATTGAAAACTCAAACATTGTATAAAGTGAAAAAGGTGTTTTCTTACGCATTGATTAATTCAAAAATATTTAAACAAAGCGATTCTGTGAGATCATTCTCTACATTAAGAATCAGATACTCCAAACTCTAATAGCATTCATGAAAACAATCATAAGTTAATTTATGTTGGGGACACTGAACGAGGGGGATTACAATTATATCAGCTGTACGAAAGGACAAGATAAATAATTCATCATTAAGCATAACCTCTAAAAAAAGCATTTTTTTATATTTATCCATATTGCTGACTTTAACATATTCCATATATTTGCTCTCGTAATAGAGAGATAAAATTTATAATTTTACGAGTGTTTGAATATTTTTACACTCACAATTTTTTCTATTTCTGTGTCACTTCCAGAATATTATCATTTGAAGCATGTTCTCTGTATTTTATGCACAGACAAAATTATCACGCAATGGTACACGTGGGGTTTATTTTGTTTTGGAGCAAATTATACAGACATATCTTTCTTACTTTACGTTTTTGTAATATGTTTATATTTCTATACATAATCAATTGCAACATAAAGAAATGCACATAATTTCAATAACGTTGCAGAAAAATTTCTTATAACCACCACACCAAACTTTCTGTTCTTTCAGCAATTATTAAGCAATTAGAATTTTTGAAACGTAATTTTATTTAAAACTAAGTTTATAAAATCCTCTCGATATTAACATTTTAGTAACTCTCCTCATTAAAATTGCTTTATTTGTAATTTATTAATAATATGATCTATTTTAAGAGTAAATTCTCTTAAAATATATTATATTACTAATAAACTAAATTTAAATAACATTAATTTATTATAATAACATCTAAATTAATTCTAAATTTCATAATAATAATAATAAACAATTTTTTTATGAAGAGAGTCATTAACAATATATCTGTTCATTTTTATTTAATAAAATTATAATAAATTTCAATGAAAAAATCTAATATAAAAAGAAACAAAACACAAAAATTAATATTCATTATTTTATGAAGTAAAATATATCTGCGGTAAACAGTGTATGTATGACCACAAAAAATACCCATTAAGGAATTTTTAATAACATTCTTGAACAAGTTGTCTTGGATCTCTTTTAGTGAATGGGTAGAGTTATGGTTTTTAAGGATTCATTCGTTTCTTACGCTAGATTTTAAGAATAGAATTATTATGCTTTATTTTAAAAAACATTAATGGTTATTTTTCCTTTCTAAGAAAACTTCAAAAAATATGCATCATTTATACTTTTACCTTTCCTTTTGAATCTGATTCAACGAAAATTTTTTTTTTTTTTTTTTTTTTTTCTTTTAAATTTATGTTATTTCATAAATTTACTTTTGAGATTCTCCTTTCCATTTTTAAAATTATGTATAAAACTTGTGCTTTTGGCATAAATAAAAGCAATTTTTTTCCTATTTGTTTAAAATATGGCCTTGAAACAAAACAATTTAAACCTATTTGTTAATGTGTTTCCAGTAAATAATAATATATTTTTACAGATTTTTAATACATTGTATTCATTATTAGTATATAATACATTGTATACATTATTAGTAGAAAAACACTTTGGACAACAAAATTAGTAAGCTCTTTTACCATAAAAATAATTTAATGTTAACTAATTATTACGTATTTTCTTAATTATTACGTAAGCTAACAAGTCAGTATAACTTGATTTTGTTGTCCAAAGTTGTTTTTCTTAAGTTATTATTCTTAGGATTATTATAATCTTATAATTTTATTAATCCTCTTAGGATGAATTAATTATTAGGAGAAAAAATTATTATAAATGTTTAATTTTAAGAGACAAACTATCTGAATATTTATTATTCTCTCAGTTCATTATTTTTCTTTTCACTTTCACTCATAAAGTAAAACTACAAACATGTATTTTCATATATCATCAATTTCAATTTATTGAAAAAGCATATAAATTTTTCTTTGTTTATTTGGTGATAACTTACAGAAAACAATATCAAATGGCTGTGTAGAAAATGAATTTTAAAACTCAAATTTAAATGTAATTCATGATGTCAATAAATTTATGATTAAATCTGAGAACTCCGAAATAAACCTCAAAATACAGTAAACATTTGTTTCTTCACCATGTTAAACAACCTTCATATTTCCTCTAAAGCTAACAAAAATAATAAATTTTACTTTTTCCTAAAAACTAATAAATAATCAATATAAGGTATTTGAAGTAAACGCATTATTTATTTAGAAATTTTATTAACTGCTTCCAAGCCAAATATTTTTTTTATTAAGGATTTATTTTAAAATTTATCGCAATAAAAATGTAGTTATTTTTATTACATATACAACCAATTTTATATTTCTTTGAAGTAGATCTTAACTTTTTTATTCGCTATGTATTCGATACTTATACATCTGCCACGTACATACAAGAAAAATAATATTTATTAAAACTTCATCAATAAATTATTAATCTAATTAATTTATAAAAAATCGTAAATGATCAGTGTATTTATATTCTGAAGAAGGTTGTTAATTACTATAAATTGTCACTCATGCATTCAAAAATGTGTATAGATTTTAATCCATTACAAGATTCAAATAATCATTTGAATATAATGTATATGATTGTAAGAATCTTAGATATTTTTATATAACTCTTGAGTTAATTAAACTTTGCTTCTTTAATTACAATATAAATATCGTTCATAGAAACATATAACTAGTGCTTTGCAAAAAACTATTTTTAATACCACCTAAAAAAAATTCTTCATCTTGTCTATCATGGATAACGTAATTTATCAAATTATAGAATTATCTAAAAATATTCAATGAAATTGAAGTTATATGTGTGGTTTTACAATTTTATATAATTGTAGAATGTGTTTGATTGCTAAAGGCTACTCATATTTGATTAAAGTATGATTATGATTTGTAAAGATCTTTAATTAGGGCCATGCAAATGACTATGTTCATTAAAAAAGATCAACATATTAATTCGGACAATCCCAAGTGACGGAATTGTTTAAATAATCTACTTTTCTTAAATTACTTAATAAATTAAAAGATAGTATTATGATTTTCTAGAATTCTGGAATACATTTTAATGCTGAACATCCATTATGACATGCCTTAGATAATTTTGCTGAGAGGAAAAGTATCAGTGCATAATGAGTTTTGGTGTTTTTCTTACTAAATAGAAATTCAAAAAAATCGGATTTTATTTGAATATTTTTCATTGTATAAGTTATTAAAATGAATTTCTTATGCTATTCGTTATTCGAGGACAATTAACTTTAGCAAGGTCATTTTCCATGATGTTTTAAAGTCAGTTATTTGGATCACAGAATATTTATAGCATGTTTACTTCAATAAGATGCTTGATTTACTTCTTGTTTAATTGCTTTATTATAATCTAAATATACAAAATTGAAAAAAATAACATCAAAAATACAAAAGATAAACTATATAAAAAGCATAAAAAATTTTAAAATACAAGTGTGTTTCATTTTTCATTCGTTTAAGCATAGATCACATCATATTCTAAAAATTGTTTTTTTACCTCAGGAAAGGAACACTAAGTAGTTAATTTACACCTGATTAATAAACTTACATTACTATGTTAAAAACAGCAATATGCCTAATCACTTTTTTTCTCGTAAGAAATTACGAAGTTTATTAATACAAATTAAATATAATTTTCTTTAGTTTTAAAATAATTATTTAAGATAAGAGAGTAAACTTATGTTACTTAAGGAATCACACAAACTTTAAGAGATTTTAAACAGTAAATAAATGTATATAATCATAATTTAATTAGAATAATTAATTTTCAAAGATATTTTCAAAATACTTTATAAAGAAATTTAGGCAAACTTTCATTTCATTATTAAAAGGTATAAAGTAATGATTTACTGCTTATAAAATAGTTTTGTATTTAAACAATGTTATATGCTAGTTGTAGCCTGCTTTTAAAATGGAAGAAAACTTGAAATTTTAAATAATAACTTTGTCAATAAATGACTATCCCAATTTAGAGAAGGTTATTTTTAATTAAATTTTGTAATGAAGTAATGAATAATTAATTAAAAAGTAATGAAGTAATTTCATTATAAATATGTTACATAACACTAAAAAAATTTACTTTGCTTAAATTAAAATTCTTGCGAAAGTCAATATGAACACCGATTCTGGTTAATTAACTAGACACAATAAAGTTCTAAATTTATGTCGAAATGTTTCACAGCACTGTAAAAAGTACGCTTGCTGTATATATATATATATATATATATATATATATATATATAT